>JAOWBN010182426.1:0-16810 GCA_028565015.1 Pinguicula moranensis
GTTGAAGATTCGAGTTGCGAGAGCTACCCCGTTCTTGCATCGACTGTTGGAATTGAAAACGACGTCGCAGGCTGGGATTTAATGTTTATAAAGGGTGAGAAGCGGGGTATTACGATAAATCGACGAAGTTATCCGGAGTAGGTTTAGTAAACTACCAAATTATATATGTTACCAAATGGAGGATAACTCAAATCGCGAAAAAAAATTAGATGGCATTACCAAACGTAGGATAAAAACATACCACGCAGATACCACCCAGTTATCATAGTGACGGGATGGAACCCGTCAGGATACCAAACAGAGCCTAAACTAGCACGCGTGCAGCTCTTCACAATACCAGTGCATAAATCTAAATTCCCTTCCAACTCTCCAGATTCTTTGTTCCTTTCAGCAATCTGAGATGAAAATTCAAAACTAATGACATTTCCAAACCAGACGTAGCACTTCGTCCAGATTTGATCAGCAACTACGCAGGTGAGAAAACTGTGTTCAACTTATTCTTCCTTTTGATTACATAGTATGCAAGATGGGTTCCTGACATATTCATTCCTTGTCTAAGGAGGTTATCAAATTGTAGGAATCCAGCGTTGCAACATTCTCCAGGCAAAAGACAATTCTTTGAGGGGAGAAATAGGGCACCAGATTTTTTGCCATGGGTGATCCTGGTTCTAGTGTTGCTTCTGATTCCGAGTAATATGATAACGAGGGAATGAGCCATAGGATTCATGGCTCATTTACGGACAGAGGATCTTGAAGCAACAAGTGCAGCTACAAAATTGAGCCAACTCTCCGGCCGTCTTCCTAGGAGCAAACGCCTCACCCGAACAAGGTGCTTGTATTCTTTCGGGAACAAGTAACCTTCAAATAGGAATTTCTATCACCGTTGTACTCTCTTTGAGCAGTCCGTCCGCCTCCTCGCTGCTACCTTCCAATAGGACTTGTTGAACATATTATGGCAATTAAGAGTTTATTAAAATGGAGGAAATATACAATAGATAAAATTTTGTAAGAATTACATAAATAAAAGTACAACTTCAACTTTTCATCGTAGTCGAAGAGTTTTGAGGCCTGTGAAACTCACAGTTTTGTTAAAATAGATTCGTCCTCTCTTGGGTGCTTTCAGATTTACGAGCGTTTGTCTTCAGGATACAACCAGTACGAGTTGATATACACGGCACTTAGAACACAATTTTGCGCGAACTCTTAACGGTATTTTTCTTCAATCACCAAATGAAATACTCACAAAAAATACTCCTAGAAGAGAGAATAAAATTTTGACTCAATTTTATCTGTGTTTTCCACTCATTAGGGGATCCACTATTTATAGAGTTTTTGAATGAGTGTTAGAGATTCTCCACCTCTCTAATTTTTTCATTATCTTCACTAATTTAGTGTGTTAATGACTCTCTATTTTCTCCACTAACTTAGTGAGATGATATCCTGAAAAAAAAACTTTTTCCATTCATATTTTTTTACGTGGTGATAGAATTATGCGGTTAATACCTGCATAGGGTAGGTAAGTTTCATCTTATCAACCTTCCATTGTGAGATTATATTAACTTTATTAGCTGATCAGTAGACGCGATGTCCTTGAACTTTTCTGTTATTTGTGTAAACGTGTAGTATAATTCACACATATATTTTCCTACCACAGTTTGGTTCCCATGTTTGATGTTCATTTTGGACCTGAACATACACCTGATCTGTAAGAGTTTTTAAAGAATTAAGCCCTCACAATTCTCCTTCGAGGCGGCCCATATTCTCTCTCACATAGGTGATCACTTAATTAAGAGTGACCCGCATTACTTCGCTCGAATTACCAATGCATAAGGATCATTAAAACAAATATGTTTAACCACTTTTTATGGATTTCACTGTTTCATCATAGGAATGGATAGGGTTTTACCCCATAGTAAAGCACCAAGGTCGTTACAGTTAGATTGTCCCTTTGAACCCAGATCTTGGGATCTTCAGTCAACTAGTTCGGGTTTTTTTTGTATCGACCTTATTTTATAACGGGCTTAAGTTTCATACCTCTTGATATTTTTTCAACTTGATCTCTATTTAACCATTTGGTTAGCGAATCCGCAATGTTATCCTTTGACCTTACAAAGTCAATAGTGATAACTCAAGTTGAGATCAATTGTCCAATGGAGTTATGTCGAAAATGTATATGCCTTGACTTGCCATTGAATATGACATTCTTTATTCTACCAATTTTAGATTGGTTATCGCAATATATGCATATTGCTGGAATATGTTTAGGCCAATCTAGAACATCCTCCAGGAAATTTCGCAGCCATTTAGCCTCTTTACTGCATTTATCCAATGCTACAAAATCAGATTGCATCATGGATATGGTTATGATAGTTTGTTTCAAATATTTTTAAGAAATTGCTCCACCTCCAATAGTGAAGACATATCCACTAGTAGATTTGCAGTCTTGTATATTAGAGATCCAGCTTGCATCAGTGTATCATTCTAAGACAATAGGATCTCTGCTATAATGCAACCCATAGTCACGAGTATATTTTAAGTACCTTAGTACTCTAGTGATTGCTTTCTAGTGATCACTTTCAGGTTTACTTGTAAATCTGCTCAATACACTTACAGTATATAATGTCTAACCTTGTATAGCTAATCAGGTATATAAGACTGCATATCACTCTAACATATTTTATTTGAGCAATACTCTCTCCTTTATTCTTTGACAAATGTTGACTTATATCTTGGAGTTTTAGAAAAACTAGAATCATCTTATTTGAATTTGTCAAGAATCTTGCCCACATAGTGCGATTGGCTCAATGTGATACTATTTGGCAGTCATATAATTTTAATCCCTAAAATTACATATGCCAAAACCATATCTTTCATATCAAATCTTGAGTTCAGCATGTCTTTAGTAGATTCACCATTCGATCATTGCTACATTCGATTAGTATGTTTTCTACATACAAATATAAAATTATATACCTTATTTTATAATTTTCACGTAGACACACTTGTCACACTGGTTGATTTTGTACTCATTAGTATCATGACATGGTCAAATTTCTCATGCCACCGTAGCTGCTTGTTTAAGTCCGTACAAAGACTTTACCAATTTACAAACTTTCTATCCTTGTCAAGAAGCTACATAGCCTCAAGTTGTTCCATGTAGATTTCTTCGTCAAGATCTCCATTAAGAAAATCAATCTTTACGTCCATTTAATGGACCTCATGATTGCGTAATGCGACAATTGCCAAAATCAATCTTATGAAATTTATTCTCAACACAGGAGAATAAGTATCAAAGTAATCATAACCTTCTTATAGCTTATCATTTGATTACAAGTTTGACCTTGTACTTATCAATTGTTCTATTTGGTTTCATTTTTTTTTGGAAAACCCACTTGGACCCTACTAGTTTACATCCGGGAGGAAGATCCACTAATTCCCAAATGTGATTATACATGATTGAATCGATTTCACTCTTTATGGCTTCTTTTTTTAAAGACCCTTCGTGGAACTTACAACTTCCTTGTAAGTTTGGTGTTCACCCTCGATCATATAGCTCAGAAAATTTGTTCCAAAAGATGTTTCTGTCTAGGCCCTTTTACTACGTATGGGCTTTTCCTAAACTTCTTCATATTCTTCTTGTTCTTGAATAATCACATCCAAGCCTCGTTTCGTAGAATTTGGTTTATTTTTCGTGGATTTGTATGGAAAGACATGTTCAAAGAACGAAGCATTCATTGATTCCATTAACGTATTGTTGTGAATATCAGGGTTTTGATATTCATACACAAGAAACCGATATGCATTGCTGTGATGTGAGTACCCAACGAAAATACAATCAATTATTTTTGGACCTATTTTCATTTTCTTAGGTGAATGTGCAACAACCTTAGCGAGACACCCCACACTTTTAAGTATTTGTAGGAAGGTATCTTACCTTTTCACAATCCATAGGGCATCTTTTCGACTTTTTTCCTGGGTACTTTATTTAAAAGGTAACTAGCCGATAATATGGCTTCCCCACATATTTTGTGACAAAGCATAACTGATTAACATTGCGTTTATCGTTTTCTAAAAGTTCTATTTTTCTGTTTTGTCATTTCATTGTATTATGGAGAATAGAAGACAGTGACCTCATAAATAATACCATGTTGAGCACAAAATGTACCTAATGGTTTTACATATTCACCACCATGGTCATTTTTAATCTTTTTATTTTTTTATTAAATTGGTTTTTTACCTCTTGCTCATAGAGAATAAATTTCTCTATAACTTCATCTTTACTTTTCATCAAATATACATAACAGTATTTTGTACTGTCATCGATCAAAGTAATAACATATTTATTCCCACATCTTGTTTGAATAAATTTTAAATCACACACATCGTTATGAATTAATTCAAGGGATTTT
Organism: Pinguicula moranensis; assembly: GCA_028565015.1. NCBI lineage: Eukaryota > Viridiplantae > Streptophyta > Magnoliopsida > Lamiales > Lentibulariaceae > Pinguicula > Pinguicula moranensis. Next base: position 4,410 of record JAOWBN010182426.1, read on the forward strand.
ATTTTTCTTTCAATTGTTTGGAACGATAACCTCATCAACTTTGGCTCAATACAAGTTTCACACTTGTGTTTGAAATCAATATGAAACTTGGATGGTTTAAGTTAATTCATCTACGTAATGTATCATAATTAACATGTCCTAATCTACCATGCCATAGATCAGAAGACTCAATGATGTAAACAGAAAAAGTAAAAGTATTCTCATTATGTTCTTTGTTAGTTTAATAGTTATTACAGACATCTTCCATAGACTATCATCATTAACATAACCATTCCCATCAAAGACACCTTGTTTGGATACAATAACATTGTGGGATTCAATCACCATCGTAAATCCATGCAGACTCAGTAGTGTTTCAGAAATTAGATTCCTCCTTAGGTCAGGTACATACAACACATTCTGTAGTTTGACTTATTTTCCTGAAGTCATCTTTAAGCAAACAGTTCCAAGCACTTCAATCTCAGAGGTAGTCTGATACCCCATGTAAACTTTCTCCCCTGCATTCATGTTTAGCTCAAAAAAAGCAGACTTATTACGACAAACATGTCTGGTGGTTCTAGTGTCTAGATACCATGATTTTGGATTGATATCCACCAAGTTGATTTCAGAGACCACAACATAAAGATCTATGTCAGATACGTCTCTCGTGATAGTATCGACAACGTTTTCCTCATTCTTCTCTTAGCATTTCTTTTTAGGCAACCTACAGTCAGATGACTTATGCTCTGTCTTGTTACACTTGTAACATTTACCAAGAAACTTTTGTTTCTTTGTCACTCCTCCTTTAGGTCCCATCTTTGATCAATGCATAGGCTTCTTGTTCTTATCTCTATCATGTTCTACTCACATTTGCTTTAGCAGGATTCATTTCAGCAACATCAAAAGTCTTTTTGTTGAATCCCTTGTTATCTTCTTCAATGCGAAATCTAAGAATCAGATCTTCTAATGACTTCAAATAATTTTTGGAATTCATCCACAAATGCGGTAACTTCTCAATCATTGCAGCTACTAGGAAGGATTCACTAAGAATCATTCCCTCTACTAGCATTCCATAAATGATCAACTGAAGTTATTGGACTTGACTCACAACAGTCTTGTGTCTACCATCTTGAAATTCAAGAATTGAGTAGCCAAAATTTTTGTAGTACCATTCAATTTTATACTTATGGTTTAAAGCATCCCACGTTCTTTTGTTGTCTTCTTTACTCTATACACAACGTACAAGGCATCAGACAAACCATTCAGGAAGTAATTCCTGCAAAGGAATTCAGAATGCCTCCAGGCATCTATTACAGTCAAAGACTGCTCATCCAATTCATCCTCTCTGATAGCAGGAGATCCTCTTTCAAGACTCTCGCAAGATTCAGTTTAGTATAGAACAACATTTTCTGTTGCCGCGTCTTAAAGTTGGACTCCTTGAATTTTCTGGTTTCTTATTGTAGCGCATAGGGACATACATCACTTGAGGAGGAATCACTGAAATCCTCGGAACTGGTGTTACCACAGGCCCATTCTTTCCCTGTGAGTCCCCAAGAATAGGAATAACATTTTGGTTATCAACATGCATAAGTGGTAGCGAGGAGGTGCCTTCAAAAATTACGGGCACATCATTAGCCATTTCTAAAATTCAAGAAACTCATAAGTAATAGTAAAAAAATCAGAAAATATTGTTCTGAAATATCACAATATTCTAAATAATCCCACAACCACAACTTATCAAGTATATTCCCAACTAAGTTGGGGTTTGGGGGTCAGATATATGCAGTCTTACCCTTGTAATTATACAAAGAGGCTATATTCGTTGCAACCAATATGCATTGCATTATTTGATGTATTGAGTTCCAATAATTTTACAAATAGAAAAATTTAGCTTATAAAAAAAACTTCACTAATAAAAACACTGAAATTTAATAGAGTCATTTTGATCTAGTCCATTATTAGCACAAAAATTCTGAATACTAAACACAACATTTTGAATAATAAACACAATATTCTAAATAAATATTCTAAATAATAAATAGAATATTCTTAATAACACATATTAAACTACATATGCATCATGATCAACAAAATATGATCAACTCAATATATCTGAATTATCTAAGATATATTGTCTCTATTTCATGCAAATCAAATTATTAGTTTTAAATAAACTAGAATTTTGTTTTAAGATTGTTGAACATAATATGTCAATTAACAGTTTATTGCAACAAAAGAAATAAACAATAAGATTATCAAAAAGAAAAGAAATAAAAAATAGATAAAATTATGTAAGAATTGCATAAATAAAAATACAACTTTAACCTTTTAACCGTTAAACGAAATAAGTGGATTCGAAGAACTCCAAGGCATATGATAGCCATTGCTGCTCTTACCACCTTTTTCAGTATTTTTGATAATAATTTTGCAGTGTTTATTGTTTATATCAATTCTAGAGATAGACAAACGTGCTAGGCACGACACGCACGAAAAAAATGTGTAAACGTGCCTAAATCACCCGCATTAAAACGTGTGTACCTGCAGACCAATTTTATTTTTTTTTCAGAAAACGTGCGTGTAGTACTCACTCATTTTACAAAATGTGCACATGTCGGGCTTAAAAAACTAGCCCGTAAATCGTGTTTGCCGTGCGGGTTGGCATGCGGTGCGGGCTGGCATGCACCTGATTTTTTTTAAAAAAAAAAATTCATTTAAATTTCACTATTATTTTTATTAAATAATAAAAAAAAAATAGAAAATGCGCAGATGTACATGATTCATTTGCACGCGGGCTGGTCCGGTATGACATATTTTTTATGCGTATCGTGTTAGGCACACAAAATGTACATTTTTTGGCATGTGCACATGCCGAGCTGAATTTTCCAATTTGCAAACTGAGCGATGCGCGCGGGAGTTTGGGTGTCTCTAATCAATTCGACCAGACAGACACTGTGGCTTAGGTCACCCAAAGCATCAATTTCCAGCCGTGATGCGTCTTATGTTTGCTGAGTAGTCACACATGATTGGTAATAAAGAATGCAAAAGATCTATCCCGTGAGCTCTCTTTTAGGTATTATTATATTATTGATAGAGAGATACTTACAGAATTTTGTTATCTTTCGATATCATTCCAAACTGTCATTCGTCCCATGTTCACATGTAGGCAGGGATAATATGCCCTCCATCGAAAGGAAGTGCCTGTCTGATTGCTAAAGGTCCCAAAATTAAAAAACAAAACAAAACAAAATTTCAAACCACCCCATAAAAGGTACTTGGATTGGTTATCGTGAAAAATTAAATGATTTCAGTATAAATATGCGGTCAGAATTTTAAACCGATGTCCGTCCTGAAATCGGGGTTTAGTTCAAATCGTATTTTGATTACAAATCCCAAAACGTGTTGCTTGTTTTCTTGTTCAAAGTGTTGAAAACTGAACACATTTCCCTTATTATCATTGCCTATATATATGCAGAAACGAAATAACTGAGTCCCTTCTGTCATGTAATTGCTGGCCTTTCATTGCCTTGGAGTCTGTGCTCACACGAAACTGAGTTTTCAATGGGCTCGACCTGTTTGTCTTTAGTTCAATAATATAGGATAGAATGGCCTTTAAAAAGTTAGTGGACAAAACAACATGGTGATAATGTCATAAATTGCTAACAAACTTTATAGAACATGAACGCAAAAGACCGTGCAAAAACCAAACGTGAAAGCGACGACGAAGATGAGCGTGAAATACTATAAACTTCACCTTTGTGCTTACATATATAGCCGCGGTAATGAAGAACCTGACCTTTGTAGGATGACGATAGGTTAAATGTGCGTTACAGGTCCCCACCATGATGTGCCCGCATGCTAGTAAATAGAGATTGACAGTGAACCACTCCCCGAAAACCTTAGTCCTAAGGTATTCAGTTTGTAGTGCACAAATCAATTTATACTCTTATTTCTCCATATTCCTAAGCGGTGTGGGACTAACACCCCCCTCAAGTCTAACTAGGCATGCTCTGTTGAGACTTGTATTATAGGTCTTGTACCTCGCAACCAACACTTTCGTGCTCACTGCACCATATTCCATATGGTCAGGCTAGTGCAGTTACGGGTCTCAGAGGCTCTTGATTTTTCCGGGGTGGTGCAATCCCAACCTTGCTCTGATACCATGACAGTGAACCACTCCCCGAAAATCTTAGTCCTAAGGTATTCAGTTTGTAGCTCATAAATCAATTTGTACTCTTATTTCTCCATTTTCCTAAGCGGTGTGGGACTAACAGAGACAGTCAATTTCAGTTTCTATGTCTAGGGATGGTCATTCGGGATTTTAATCCGAGAATAAGTTATTCTCGTTCTCGAACCGGGAGCAGCTGGACCATTCCCATTCCAGTTTCAAAATCCCAAAGTCTTAAAAATTTTGCGATTCACGAATCCCATTTTTCACAAATGCCTATAATTCAGGCTCGGTCCAGTAATAGCCCATTCTCGTTCTTGCACCGAAAATTTTTAGAAGTGGCACATATAATTCCATTCCTATCCCGAAATCCCGAAGTCCCAAATTTTTTTATCCGGGAATTAGAGTGTTTTTTTTTCCAGTTTTTTTCTTTATTAAAAATTAAAAAATATATGAAAAACAGGCGAAATTGAAGCCTTCATAACCTGAAAACATTTCATCGGGCTCTTTCTCCACTGCTTATATATCGTAACGTCAAACAAGAAGAAAATCACAAAGTGAGAGTTCAAGATTTTGACTTTCAACAATTGGAAAAGGCGGGAGTAGCGGAGATAATCGTGTTGCGCTACCGGCTACACTTATGTGGCCATGTGGATCTTCCTCTTTTTTTGTGATTGTGTATAACAAGTACACCCTGGATCGGAAGTTGTACAATTGGCCATTTTCGGTTTCACCCACGATTCACATAGCGTTTTGCTCTTGAATCTTAAATTTTTTTAGCTCTTAGACGGGTTCCACCCTTTCATTAGCTAAGCTATCTCTAGCTATTTATTTGTGTATAATTAAAGAAAAAAAGTTACCGCTAGAACTCAAGGATATTGGTTGAGTGATTAAGGCGGATGGACTATTTTAGAAGAGGTGATGCATAGAAATGAAGAAGTCATTAAAGGCAAACTATTTTTCTTGATTGTTTGATTACAACTATGTGCGGTGCATTTATAGGCTAAAGATACACAGTTTTACATATCTAGAGCTATCATCTAATCTTGTTGATTGAAATGTGTTGTCTTGTAGCCATTTGCAGGAGTTGCGTATGTCGGAAGCATATAAGCAAGGTGGAAGGGCTATTATTTTTTGGATTTGTAGGGGAATAAGGCATGTAACCCACAACCATATTGCCTTGATCATCAATAATAGGATGTGGGTCAATACCCCTGCAAGTAGAGCATGGGATGAAAGGCCACGTGAAGTTTGGAGCAAAATAATTCAAATAGCTCACAAAACAGGCTCTTTGTGAAGAAATATGCAACTTGAAACTGAAATGGAATAATATATTGCGTGCAAAGATTGCCTGCAAGGACCTGCTCACGAATAAAGTAATAATCGAGCTCCTCATGACCTACTTATGGGTAACTGGATTTGTGCTTAAGAAGACAACACTTGTATTATCTCAAAGAAGGATTGGGAGCCAAGATAAAAGAATACCAAGATCATGGAGTAGATGTGTGAGCCAGAGCGCCTCAACAACAACAGTACTAAGTGCACGATATTCAGACTCGCATCTAGAACAAGAGAAATTAGGTTGCTTCTTGGCACTTCGGGAGACCGAATTTCCACCAAGATAAATTGCAAAACCTGAAGTTGATAAGCGAATATCAAGGCAGCCTGTCCAATCAACATCAAAATAGGCCACCATAGAGCTAATGTCCTAGGAAGCATGGAACCTAAGACCCATTAAGAGAGTACCCTTCACGTCCGAAACATTCTCTTAACTGCCTGAAGATGTAGCTTAGTTGGAGCATGCATGTATTGGCTAATAGAGTTGACAACATAAGAGACATTTGGACGAGTGATAGTAAGGTACTGAATGACACCTACAAGAGAGCAATACATAATAGGATCTATCAGAGGAGAGGTACTGGGAAACCACCATGGGTGTCCTTACAAGTTTACTATCAAGGAACTGAGAACAGGTAAGGATATCACGAGCATATTTCAGTTGACTAAGAAATAACCCATCATCTTTAGCAGAAGCTTCAAACCCAAAAAAATATGTGAGAGAGCCAAGATCCTTTAGGGCAAATTCTATATGAAATCACTAGACAAGATGATCCAGCACAGTACCACTACTGTCAGTGACTATGATGTCATCCACACATAGAAACATGTAGATAATGACAAAATCATGAGCAAATAAAAATAGCAAGGTATCAACTTGATTGCAGGAGAAACCAAGTGTAACAAGGAAGGTGCTGAAGCGCTCAAACCAGGCACGGGGATCCTGTTTAAGAACATAGAGAGTATTCTTGAGATGACAGACATAATCAGGGCATAAAGGATTTATATACCCTGGAGGCTGTTCCATATAGACATCCTTAGTAAAATATCCATTCAAGAAAATATTCTTCACATCCAGTTGCCGAAGAGACTAGCCACGAGAAATGGCAATAAATAGGACAGTGCAGACATTGGTAGCCTTGACAATAGAACTGGACATGTCAATGAAATCAACTTCCAGAACCTGAGTGAAGCCATGGGCAACAAGATGAGCTTTAAAGTGATCAATGGAACCATCAGGTAGATACTTGGTCCGAAAAATTCATTTTCAGCCAACAACATTAGCCTGAGTGGGATAGGGAACGAGATTCCAAGTTTGATTCTGATGAGAAGAAGTAATTTTCTCATCCATGAAAGCAATCCAAGCATGATACTTGACAGTATATTTGAAGCCTCGAGGCTCAGTGGATGCCAACAGAGCTTAGAAAGAATCATATCACAGTAATTAGTAATGATACGGGGATGAAAGACCCCAGCCTTGACACGTTTAATCATATGGTGAGAGCTGGAGATAACAGGGACATTATCAAGAGGTGTGGAATCGCCCGCAGAGGCCAAAGGGACAGGTATGGTAAATGGAGATATGTAAGTAGGTGTAGACCAAAGGGAACATGGAGAGTTGGAAGGTGAAGGTGCAGGGACAGGAGGAGTGGTGGATGAAGAGGAGCTAGGGTGTCAAGGAAGGTTGAGATATCTAAGTCAGATAGTGAGGGAAGTGGAGACGAATGTTGGAATGTGAAACATGTTTCATCAAATTGAGCATGGCGGAAAATGTACATTCGGGAAGAAGTGAGGTCAAGACAGTGAAAATCTTTGTGAGTGAGGCTGTAACCAAGAAAGACAGAGGGAAGGCTACGAGGAGAAAACTTGTTAGGAGTATAGTTTCGTAAGCAGCAAATAATACAACAACTAAAAGAATGAAAATGAGCATAGTTAGGAGGTGAACTATACAATAACTCAAAAGGAGATGTACTTGATAGGTGAAAAGATGGCAACCGATTGATAATATAGGCTGCAATACTGAACGCATCAACTCCGTAAATGAAAGGAGTATGAGAATGGAAAATGAGAGTGAGGCCCATTTCAGTGATATGATGGTGTTTCTCTTAGCACAATCATTTTGAGTTGGAGTGCATGGACAAGACATCTTATGATGGATGCCATGTGTTCTAAGGTGGTTTTGAAAACGATGGCTAGTGAACTTAGTGCCACCAGTACTTTGAAATTTTCGTATAGAGATGGAAAACTTTTTTTAACAAATGTAAGAAAGTGGATAAATGTGTCACAAAAATCAAATTTATGTTTCAATGGATAAAACCATGTAAAGCGAGAGTAATCATCAATGAAAATGACATAGTAATAATAGGCTTGCATAGATAAGGTGAAATCTAGTCCCAAAGATCACATTGTAATAGTGCAAGAGGCTGAGAGGCATGCTTTTTATTTAATACATATGGTAAGCGATGACTCTTGGCCTTTTAACAAGGTATACAAAGATGAGGGAAGGGGGTCAATTGAGTAAACAAAATGCGACCCTTACTGCTTAATAATAACACAATAGATGAAGAAGTTGTCCGAGCCTAGCATGCAATAAGTCAAAAGATACACTAAAAGAACAAGCCTTAAGGGAGGTAACTAGGGCGGCAATGTTGCGTTCAAGTATGTAGAGATCTCTATCACGTTGTACGGCGGCCACCATCTGTCCCGTATAGCGACTCTGGACAATGAAATAATTATCAATGAACGTAATGCAAGAAAACAAATAAGAGGTTAGTTTACTGATGGAAAACAATTTTTTTTTGTAAGAATAGGGACTATAAGAACATTTGATAGAGGTAGGGAGGAATTGGAGAAGATAGTATCAACATGGATAACTGGATAAATGAGAACCATTACAAACTACAACACAGGCCTTACCAGTGTAAAGGGCCTGATCAAGATTTGTTGGAGTAGAGGTCAAGTGGGCAAATACATCGGTGTCCATATATTAGTCTGATACAAAGATGTTGTGAGGCAAGGGGGCAATGGCAGGGGCCATACGAGAAGCTATAGGAAACCTAGGGAAATAGCCTACTGAAGAGGGCCCATTGGAGTTGGGTCCAATAAACCAAAGCAGGGTTAGTGGACTAGAGTAACCAGAAGCTAATGCCAGAATGGATCCAAATTATAGTGGCTGATTGTATGGGCTATTTGCGGGCCCGTGTGGGTAGAGAATGGTGGAGCGGGCCATGACAACTGTTGTTCATGGGCATAATGGGCCTGTGAATTATAATGGACCTATGACCAGAGGCAGAGGTAATGGGGGGAACCAGGGGGCCATGGTCCTGCCTAGAATTTAACAAAAAGTTTTTCTACTTTTTTGTAGTTTGGTCCCCCCCTAAAACATTCAAATTATATTTGTTTTAAATTAACGAATAAGGTTTGTTTAGATCTGTGCTAATAATGGATTAAATCAAAATAACTCTATTAAATTCCAGTGTTTTTATTAGTGAAATTGCTGAAAATCAATAATGATACAGTGTATATTGGGTTGCAACAGAAACAACATATTTGTATAATTACAAGGGTAAGACTACGTACATCTGACCCGCAACCCCGTACATCAAATGATACAATATATATTGGGTCGCAACGGAAACAACCTATTTGTATAATTATAAGGGTAAGGTTATGTACATCTGACCCCTAGACTCAAATTTGGTTGGGAATGTACTGGGTATGTTGTTGCTATTCATTTTGATCAATTGGTAGAGTTCAATGCTTTTAATCATGAGGTCACGTGTTCAATTCCCTTAAGTGTTTTATGAATTCTTTTTTTTTTTTTAAATACCAAAAGAAAAAAATTGAGGTCCTATTGAGAATCGAAACCAGGTCGATAGTTCTAAAGTGCTAATCACCACACTATATAACCTTAATGACAATTTATCAATTCTATTGGACATTGTTTTCATATTTTTTTGGAAAGTTTTTAATATATTTTTTACAATTCTTTAATATAATTATTTTTAACAGTTTAATATTTTGTAGAGTGATGGTTAACCAACTTCCAACTTCTAAATTTATTTATGTCATAAGGAAGCCAACTATCTTTGCAAAATTATTCTGTCATTTCGATTTATTTGCTTTTTGCTTGTGCTTGTTGCATTTGGAATCTAAATGTGCATTTTCAAAACCTGAAATTCATAAAGTAAAGGTCTCTTATCCTCCTTTATTTCACTTTTAAGCTCCATGCTTTTGTTGTTTACTCTCTTATTGATAGATTGATTCGACTTGTTTTGATTCTTATAGTTTCTACCACAACATCTAAACATGAATACTTGATTGGATCAAATCTGACCCACTCTGCTCAAACCAAAAAAATTTGGCCCCCATCACTTAATTTCCCGAATCCGCCCCTACCTATGACCCACCTGTCTGAGATGGCTCAGAGTATGGTGGGTCACCAAAAGGGGCTTATACGAAGAAGGCTTGATAAAATCAAGTGTGTTGAGCAGAAAAGAGCGCAGAGGGGTTGTTGCCTTGATGGGCCATAGCTGGAGACCCAACATTTGCTTGAATGAGAAATGGGTTGTGAGATTGGGCCGATTAATATGTTATTGGTGGTGAAAGCCACCGTTGAGGTCCAGAAAAATAGCAAGAATAAACACTTCCATGACCAATTGCAGGGCCAATATTGGGTGAGAGATTTACAGTGGTGATCTGTACATGGGCGGCGACACTAGAGAAGGTGAAAAAAGAGTAATGGGCGCTATAGTTGTTAGTGAAATGGTCATTTGTGCCACAAATTTGGCAGTGGGGTTCCCAATTTTTCCCGAAACCATGACGTCGGCCACGTGGAGTGACACTACCTTGGGAGGGGATTTATGAGAGCAAAGATTGGAGCTAGTGAGGGTGGAATAGGGCGGCGGGGCCAGAGAATATGGTTAGGTACATTGAGGAGAAGGAACACCGAATGCCGGAGTGATTTCAGGTCTAAGGTTCCCAATTCGAGTAGGCGGTGAGAGATGTAAAGGAGGAGGATATGAGGGAGAAGCTGAACTATATGAGGGGGTAGCTAAACTATACGAGGGTGGAGTTGGATCATATGAGGGTGGAGCTGAAAAACATGTTGGTGGAGTTGGAATTGGAGCAAGTGCAAGTCGAGGAGCTCCCACGGTGGTCGTATGAGCAAGCAGATTCACCAAGGCTGCAAAGGTAATTGCGATGGAAGAGTGCTTGGAAGTTTTTGGCCCTGTCGATGACATCATACAATGAGGGAAGTGGATCTTTGGAGAGTTGGGAGCCTGCAAACGCCATGAAGACGGAGCCGAGTCCTATGAGAAACTAGTGGCTCTGATCAATGGCGGAGAATGGATGGACAAGGGCGGAGAGTCATTCACACAGAGTTAAGAACCGCATGGCATACTCCTTGACTGTGAGATGGCTTTGGTGAAGTTGTTGCAGTTCATCTCAAAGGCCAAGCTTGTTGCCTACACCGAAACTATTGTACTTTCGTTCAAGAGTGACCTAAACCTCTTGTGATGTGAGATTACCGACGATTACACTGTGAGCTTCGTTGGTGAGAGAGGATATCAACAGTGAATAAATCATTTGATCAATGTCAGTCCAGGTTTCGTGCTACAGATTGATTTTGGTTCGATCAATGGGACAAACCACAAATGATTCAGGGATTGTGCCGTCAACATACCCAATGGAGCCATGGTTTTTGCATAGAATACTAACTTATTTCCGCCAAAAGAAAAAAATTGTAGTTGTGAGTTTGAAGGTGACAAGGTGTGAAAATTTAGCGTAGGAGAGGTATATGACAAGGGGTTGAAGTGTTGAAGTCATCTTGAGGAGTTGAGGTATGGAAGTCTTAGGTGGTGGGTGTTGGAAATGGTAGGATGTAAGAAGACATTGTTAAGAATATGAAGAATTTAATTACCAAAAAAAAAAAAGAATATGAAGAATTTAGGGGATATGGGATCACAAACACATCGGTAAAACGTTAAATAGCTCTGATATCGTGATAATTTGGTTGAGTGATTAAGGCGTATGGACTGTTTTGGAGGAGATGATGCAAAGAAACGAAAAAGCCATTGAAAGTAAACTATTTTTCTTGATTGTTTCAACTGTGTACAATGCATTTATAGATTAAAGATACACAGTTTTACATATCTAACTATCACCTGGTCTTGTGGATTGAACTGTGTTGTCTTGTAGCCGTTTGCAGGAGTCTTGTAGCCACTTGCTTCTGTCTGAATCAAATGAGCAAGGGGGCGCTCCCGCTGCCTATTTATCTTCTAGATTTGCAGGGGAATAAGAAAGCTGACCCATAGCCTTACGTATTGTCCAACCATGTTAGCTAGCAGCAGAGCTTCAGACTCTTGGTATGCCAAAAGGTCTGGGGTTCGAATCCGCTGGGGAGCATTGGCAGGACATTCTGAAGGGATTAGTCGGTGGGCCGCTGGGCCCAAAAAATACCCTGATCTGTGATTCTGAACTCAATCTTCTGATTACTTATAAAAAAAAAAAATAGCCTTATTGATCAACCACTAGTTATTGTCCAACATCGGTCCTGGATCCTACCTTGACTTTACCACCATATAAAAATACAATGATTTTTAATTAATTTATGGATTGAGGGGTATTTACGTAGCCTTACCACTATATCTTCCAATTTAATTGTAAGAGCTTTGTGATTCTAGCGCTTGGCTCATCTTTCTGAAACTTTAGTAGTCCTTATTAAATTCATTACTATAATTATAAACACGCCCTTAATGGACGCTCACATTTATATTTTATAATCACTCAGGTCACGGTAATTTTATCAATTACATGATTATGAAAACTAAGCACAAGCTGCACAACACATGAATTATTTACACTACCTATTTTTGTTTTGTTCACCCGTAACTGAAGTTAATATACGGTAAAAAAA
>JAOWBN010182437.1:0-16809 GCA_028565015.1 Pinguicula moranensis
GACTAAACAATACAGGGTGCTGACTGACTTTGCGAAGCGAAGTGGAGTGTCACTAGATCTGGAAACACACAGTATTGTTGTGGACTCGGAGGATATATGGAAAGAGCTTCAAGAGGTTTTATTTATTAATGTGCGCATTACCATTGGAATATTTATTAATTAACCCATTAACACTTACTACTTCGTTGTTCTTGCAGGTAGACAACAACTTTTTGTCGCTTAGGGGAAAGTTCTTCCCTTACTACGGCCAATGGGCTGATCTGTTCGGGCAGAATAGGGCTACTGGAGCTGGGGCAAGGGACCACAGAACAAGCGAAGCACCGTCAGACCACCCCCCAACTATCATGGACATGATTGATGAATTCGAGGAAGAGGCGTTGTTGCCATCGGAGTAAGCCACTAAGACCACACCTGTGTCAGAGAAATCAGCGTCGACAGTAGATGGTGCTCCTCGGGGGGGTCGACTCGTGCGCAAGAAACCAAAGGTTGAGATTGCACCCGACTTGGAACTTCAGGCAGGCGAGGCTTTCGGCAAGGTTAATGAGGTATTCCGAAGCTTCCTGACCCCAAAAGACCCAACAGGTGACGCATCTGCATTAGATGCGAAAACAGATATGCTGTTGAAGAAGGTGGAACAATTTACGGAATTGACTTTTGGTCAGCAAGTAAGGCCTGTGGATCATCTTTTGAAGAATGATGGACAATACAGGATTTGGAAGCTTTTGGATGCGAACCTCCGTGTAAAGTATGCTCTTGGATTCGTTGCGGGCGAGTTTAGTTGATCGTCAGTGTTCGTGTTTTGCAGGAATGGGGTCCAGGCAACCGCAGGCCGCAGGATTCCAAGGAGCTATTCAACTTGTGCCACGCATCAGCGCGCAATGTTATTGAACAGGCCTTCGGAATTCTTAAGAAACGTTTTGCCGTGCTAAGAAGTCCTTCATTTTATCCAGTTAAGACCCAATGCGACATAATACTCGCGTGCGCACTTCTTCACAATTTTGTAATTAAAGTGACCCCGCAAGACCCACTATTGCGTTCTTCGAACACACCCGTGGAAGAAACGGTTAATGACACCGATGTTGCCGACGAACATATACAATATGTGAACTCCTCTCCAGGGTGGAATCAATTCAGAGAGCAACTTGCAACTAGTCTTTGGGCGGACTATATGCAACAGCGGAATAGATGATTGAAATGTCTTCATGGTTTATCAATCTTTGGATGTGAGATTTCTTTCGCTATTGATTTCAGGATTTTGCTTTTGTGTCAGCTTTGTGATTTAATTTGATATAATAATTTTGAGTTGATTATGTTTGTTGTTTTTAATACATTAAATTGGAGATCTTTTCTCTGCTTTGTAATTGTGAATCTTGGTTTTGCTTTTGTCTATTTGGTACAGTGGTTGGTATTGGGAAGAAGAGAGGGCCAAACTCATCTGAGAAGTAAAGCAGAGGCTCGCTTGCAGATTCAAGTGTTTGATGGATTACTCAGTAAAGCAGATTTATCATTTTGCGATTGAACTGTTCTAGGTGATATGGATAGAGTTTGTGTACTTTGAAGGCTCTGCACTATTTCTTCAACCCGATTCTTGGGCATGAATCTTTTGTGTTTTTTGGCGGACATATGTTTAGTTGATCTTTGGTGAATCTTTAGTTGATCTTTGGTGAATCTTTTTTGCGGACATATGTTTAGTTGATCCAAGACAATCTGTTGCTAGATTTTGCATAAATCTGGTGTAAAAAGTTCAGTCAGAAAACCCACGGAAAATCTGGGTGATATTTGATACATGGTAGATTTCAAATGCTTTAAATTAGTCAAGTCTGGCATATCTGTTTACTCAGTTCTAGCTGGCTGGAAGAAAGAATGAGCAGGCTGGAAGAAAAAAACACTTCTCATTAGAAATGAAATATTTTAGAAGCCAAAATTGCTTGAATGCAAGTACAGTTATTGACACCAGAGCATAGTGAAATCAAAGGCCCCAGAAGGGGTATAATGGTAATCTCCAGCATTTAGGTAAGTGTAACATAGGTGTTACCCGCTTCAATAGTTGTGGTACCGAACAAAGAATTGATGTAATATGTCTAACAGCCTCGTGGCTACCAAACAGGAATGCTCAGGGAAGCCCTGAGTGTTCCCCCTCCTGTCCGCGAACCGGGTTTAGTGCAAGGCCGACAACAAACGTACCCCTACGTGAATACTGGAGTTATTGCCATTTCTCATTTGCAATTTGAAGATGATACTTTACTCTTCCCCTATGGAAGCATGAAAAATATCAGTACATTGAAGGGAGTTTTGAGGATTTTTGAGCTTGTGTCAGGATTATCGATTAATTTCTCCAAAAGTCGATTGTTTGGTATTAAATATTCCTCAAGAGCACCTGAATAGCTATGCTGAAGAAGTTCAATGTCAACTGGCTGCCTTACGATTCATATATCTTGGTCTTCCACTAGGAGGAAACTCAAGAAGGCTCAAGATGTGGGAACCTATACTTGACACCATTAAGAGCAGAATATCGAAGTGGGAAAACAAATTTCTAACCTTTGCAGGTTGAGTAACGCTTTCGAAATCAGTACTATCAAGCTTGCCTCTCTACTACTACTCCATGTTTCTAGCTCCCAAGCAGGTAATCAAAACTATTGAAAAAATGATGAGTTCCTTTTTATGGAAGCAGACCCCCCTTCTACTATACCAATTCATTGGATCCGACGTTTAGATGTATGGAAAGAAGTGAGTAAAGGTGGCTTGGGCCATAAGAATCTGGGAGCAATGAATAGAGCCATGTTATCTAAATGGTTGTGGAGGCTAAGACAGAACTTAGCAGGATTATGGGGTGAAGTTATCTGGGAAAAATATTACTAGAACAACGATGATCATTGTGATTGGTCCCTATTTCTCTTCCGGATGCAGTCTCTAACTGCTCGAAGGACATCTGGTCCATCTCCAAACAATCTTGGTTCAGCAGCAGAATAACTCAGGAAATAAAATCAGGGGACAAAGCCCCCTTCTGGAAATCAAACTGGTCTGGAGAGGGTAGTCTAGCTCTCTCTTTCAATCGATTATTCAGATTGAGTTCTCAGCAAAATCACACTGTAGCTAAAGTATGCCAATTTCAGCAGGAAGAACGTAGTTGGCATCTCTTTTCAAGCGACCATTAAGGCCTAGAGATGCAGAAACATTAATTGAACTCGAGAAATTTCTGTCAAGGTAAACTCTGCCTATGGAGGGGATTGATCACTGGCGATGGAAAGAAAACTCTAAAGGTATATTTACGGTGTCCTCCTCTTATGCAACTCAAACCTATATTCAAGGCTATGATTCAGATGATAATGTTCAACTATCTAAGATATGGTGCAAGCTTCCTACGAAGAACATTCAGTTTTTCTGTTGGCGCTTATTACAGCGAAGAATCCCAACAGTGGATAATCTGTTAAACCGTGGGACTAAGATAAGACTAAATGCTCAGTTATGCATTATGTGCGCTAAATCAAGAGAAACAATCTCACATCTCTTCTTCGGATGTCAGAATGCAGTTAATTTGTGGATAGATATTTATTCATGGTTTGAGTTGATCTATGATGAAAATCGTTCAGACATTGTAGCCTACTTTGCTAGTCATATGAACTACATACGGGGGTAGCCTACTTTGCTAGTCATATGAACTACATACGGGGGCCAACAGGCGCTGAAGTTTGGAAGGCTTTGTGGCAAGCAACCATTTGGTGCTTATGAATAGAGCGTAATGCCATCAGATTCGATTTAGAGGTAGGATTTGCAACAAAAATTGATTGGATCAAGCACAGTGTGTGGCTATGGATAACTGCAGGAAAATGGAGTACGGAGGAGCTAGTTTATCTAAATGGATACGCTGCCCATGGTATTGTTGTCCCAAAATATTGTGAAGACGCCAATCTCAGAACTAGCCAGCTACTTGTTTATAAATGTTAGAGTAAGAAAGTACAGGGCATCCTGCTGTTGGTTTTGATATCTGTTGATTTTTTTTGGTTTGGTGGCCATTACTGCTGAATGGCATATATAGCATATGTAAAACTAACCATGCAACATCCCTTATTGATTGAATGAAAACTTTAATTAACCAAAAAAAATTGAAAAAAGTTCGTTAATGTTCAGTTAAAAACAATAATGCTCAATTCTCAACCTTAACAGCTCTGCCAATACAGCAAACTCTAACAAATATCGGATGAATTTAAGGGCATTTGAGTCATTTTACACGATTTTAATAGTTCAAACCCCTCAATCTTTAATCACCCCAAAAAAAATTTGCAATGTACCCACATCTTTTTTTTCATCCTATGTTATCACTCCTACCCAATCGAACAGAGGTGGAGAGAGGGGGGACCACGGGGGCTATGGTCCCTCAAGATTTTAAAAAAAAATTATATATAAAAAATTTTATTTTTCTAATTTGGTCCCCCTGGATATTCTAATCGTATTTGTTTCGAAACAATACACAAAGTCTGCCTAAATCAGCTGGTAGATTATTAGATTTTCAAATTTCATGAGCATGGTTTGAATCCAGTTGGGCTATCAAAATGAAATAAATGAGATTTAAATCTTCATGGCTAGGTTAAAATTCAAGCTGACTAAGCAACATAAAACATAGATGGAATTTTATTAGATACTTATTTTCATATATTATTAACAAAATTCCAGTTTGGTCCCCTATAATATTTAAATTATATTTATTTTTCTTTAATGTTTAACATTCACCTAAATTAGTTGGTAAAGTATAAGAATTTTAACTTAGATACCAAGAGTCCAATCCCAATGCAAGCATTTTATGACATTTTTTTTAGAAACAAAAAAAAAAAATTAACCACTACACCATAAATCCTTAGCTGTGATTTATAAATTCTATTAGATATTATTTTCATATATTTGAATAGTTTTTATTTTTTATATTCCTTTAATATAATTATTTTTGAGATTCTAGTGAAAGAAATTATATTTCGTAAATTGAAAACCTTAACATATCAAAAAAGTAAATTGAAAATCTTTTTACCCTAAATATTTATTTGTCAAACCCGACCCATTCTGCTCAAATTCGGAAATAAAAATCAAATGTATGCGTCAAATTTTTATTGAACAATGGGCTTTCAGAAATTCATAAAAATTTGTTGGATTTTTTTATATCTTTTGTTCAGATCCGAAAAAATTTGGAATTTTTTGCAGCTTAAAATGATTCAATCAGACTCGACCCACTCTACTCAACCTCAAAAATTTTTCACCCCCTTCACTTTAATTCTTAGCTCCGCCCCAGAAATCAAGTGTATAGTTTTGTTATCCCTTGTTGAACGAACCAAAATGCTATCGAAAGAACCCTTACAACCATTGCATCAAAAGGATATTGATTGTAATCCCTTATTTAAGTCCGTAACCTTGCCACAATTAGATGAAAGATGTTGGGCCATAAGCCCTTCTCTTATTTTATTTGTATTGGGCCAAGGCCCATTAGTTCATTAGGTGTTTAGGTCACATGTATAAGTTGTCTTTGTAATTCTTCTCATTCTCTCATCTCAACTCTACAGCAGCTTCCAAATTTAAGATTTCTCTTTACTTTTCTCCATTCCAAGGCTTCAATAAATCCCCCCAAACCCCCCATGGATTCTATGAATCCGTGCATGGTATGAGAGCCTCCATAAAGGCTTAACAGTCGATTTATGTGCTTGTTTTTTTGAAAAATTCCGTTGCACTTTTTTTAAATCTATTTTTTGTGTCATTTTTTCATTTTCTTTGCAAATCTATTTTTCTCTTAGTTTTCATCTAGATCTAGACAGATCTGGTTTTATTTTTTGTTTTCTTGCAGATCCGGTCACATGCATACAGATTTGTCATAACCCTTTTGTGCGTGATCGCCACACGCTGCCTCCTGTTATCATATTCCAGGACGCCATGTCTCAGGAATCTCGAAGAACTCCACTGCCACCATGGGAAAATTTGAATCTAGGATGTCGTGTCTTCAGATCTCGCGAAGAAGGTGCCTGGTTCAAAGGATGTAGGAGAATGAAGGAAGAAAAATCCCCCCCTTACCGTGAGCAGAGAAAAATCGCGAAGGAAAACTAAAAAAGAAAAGATATAAATATTTCGTTAATGCTTTGTATGATTTCTTTGGCTCGTTATTGTTATACAATCTTCACATGGGCAAAGCCCATGTAAAGATTGCGGGGGAGTGTTGGGCCATAAACCCTTATCTTATTTTATTAGGTCATTAGGTGTTTAGGTTGTCTTTGTAATTCTTCTCATTTTCTCATCTCAACTCTATAGCAGCTTACAGATTTATATTTCTCTTTGATTTTTCTCTTTACTTTTCTCTATTCCATGGCTTCAACAAAGCCCCCACCCCCTCCCAAAAAAAAAACCCATGGATTTTATGAATTCGTTCATGGTATAAGAGCCTCCGTAAAGGCTTAAACGCCAATTTTTGAGCCTGATTTTTTGAAAAATTTCGTTGCACGTGTTTTTTAAATTTGTTTTTGTGTCAGTTTTTCATTTTTCTTTGCAGATCTATTTTTTCTCTTATTATTTCATCCAAATCTGGATAGATCTAGTTTTATTTTTATTTTTTGTTTTCTTGCAGATCCTGTCACATGCATACTGTCATAACCCTTTCGTGCGTGACCGCCACGCGCTGCTTCCTGTTATCAGATTCCGGGATGCCATGTCTCAGGAATCGTGAAGAACTCCACTGCCACCGTGACAGAATTTGAATTTGGGATTCCGTGTCTTCAAATCTCACGAAGAAGGTGCCTTGTTCAAAGGATGAAGGAGAATTAAGGAAGAAAAATTCTCCCTTTATCGTGAATGGAGAAAAATTGCAAAGGAAAACTGAAAAAGAAAAGATACACATTTTAAGTTAGGGTTTTGTATGATTTCTTTGGCTCGTTATTGTTATCCAATCCTCACATGGGCGAAACCAATGTAAAGATTGTGGGGAGTGTTGGGCCATAAACCCTTCTCATATTTTATTTTATTTGTATTGGGCCAAGGTCCATTAGGTTATTAGGTGTTTAGGTCACATGTATAACCTTGTGACACCGAGCAGAATATTGATTATCCTGCTGGCTAGCTAATTCGGAAGAATTGTAAGGAAGAACAACAGATTTGCCCAAAAAACCAGAGAAATATTCTCTAGGTTTCAACTTTTATTCAATATCAAATTCAATCTAATTAAATCTAAGTCCACAAGCCGGACTTTATAGGTGAAATTCCTAAATATTTGAATTTTCCAAAAAGGCAAATTTTGAAAATTACTCTTATTTATAGTTTAAATCAAAACAAGCAATCTGCCATAAATTAAATCCAAATCGAGATTAATTGACCTTCCTAATTGACAGATTGATTTATTACAAAAAATAACAAAACTTAACTAAAAGTAATAATGCGAAAGGGAATATAGCAGAATTTGAAGACGGCTTATTCAAAGAAAACGTGCATACGGAAAAGACGTTTCTGAATTCAGGTCGTATGCACGATTCTGATAACCGTAGCAAAAGATATGCCCAAAACATTAAAATCAGCCTTAATTAGGAATATGCCCCCATTAGTTCCTAATTTTGTAGATTTTCCAGTATCAGTCTCTCCGGGTTGGAAAGAACTCGACCTCGAGTTCAGACTAGAGCCACCAGGATCCCGAGATAAGCATAATGGGCAATTCCCTCCAAGACCCATCAAAACATAATCAGAGAAGTAAAAATCTGGTGACTCGTCATACTCAATTCCCTTCTCGATATCATCTGAATTTATATCGAAAATAGGAGGACTTTCATACTCAGAGTTGTCATCAAAATTTTATTCTCCATACGATTCGACAAACAAGGAATATTCAAATTCCTCTAGATTGTCAGTAGCCTTCAAAGTTTTGCTATTAGGTGCTGGGATAGATCTGTGACTTGCCTCTGCAAATTCTTATCAACATCATGTCCCGAACATTGCGATCACAGTGTTGGGCTTCCTCACTCGGAACCTGCCTTCGACGACCATGACGACGAACACGATCATGTGCACCACGTCCATGTGCTACATCTTTGACCATGTTGAGTTCACAGGAGGATGTTGATTGCTCTGATACCAATTGATGCCGAACAAAATAATGATTATCCCGCTGGCTAGCATTGATCCAATTATCATAGGTCTTCAACAATGTAGCATCAGCCGGAGTAGTAGTTCCTGCAGGTTTAACTAGAGGAACATCAATAAGTAACATCTCCTTATAACCAAGATAGTCTAGAAGAAAATCCACTCTCTCCTTCCAATCAAGATAATTAGCGCCATCCAAAGGAGAATATCTCAACAGATCAACATAAGTTGAAGCAGTACTAGCAGAGGGCAATGTAACATCTGACCAAGAAAAATAATTCACGAGTTCTATCACATCAACATATACTTTATTGTCCGGATTATCCGACGAGGATTTACGAAATAATAAATAACACATAAGTTATATCCGGATTACCCGACGGGGATTTACGGTACAATATATAATAAATATCATAACACATAGGTTTATTGAACCGGATTACCCAGACGGGGATTTACGGAACAATAAATAAAGCACTCACAAAATAATATATTAATTTATTACTCTGGATTACCCAACGGGGATTTACGAATAAATAAATAAAATAATAATAATATGCATAATAAAGCACACATAATCAACCAAAGTGATAATAACTCTGATACTCGACGGGGATTAAGAATTATATCACTAATAAAATATTACACAATCAACACTGAATTCAATTTGTTCACTAAATCAGAGAGTATCAAACTCAAGTATAGACAAAGAACCAACAAACTATGGCCAACCGATAATCAATTTCAAGCCACATAACCCATAATCGGAAAATCACACTGTACAATCTCTTCAAATAAAAAAATCAAACAAACTTTAACATAAAACTCACATTCACGTAATACCCTAAAATCAGTGGCTAGGTTTGGCTAATAAAACTGAGGGTTCGAATGGGTGAGAAACAATTCCAAATTCCGTGAGGGACAAGTAGTAATTCCGACTTCCGACTTCTCATTTCCAACTTTAGACTTCTCAATTCCGACTCCACTGCTCGAGTCGAACAGTGAATGTGAGGAGAAGGCCGATTTTGGTTCTACTCATTCGTTAAATGCCATAATCATGCAAATTGATAAGTTGATTTGATTGATGTCATTATTTATCATCATATACCTCGCAGTAAGCCAATTTTCCTTAAACATGAATTCTGTGTCATCATACATAGATAAGAATGCAACTATTTTTCCTAAACAATTTACGCGGAGAAGCAGATTATCAATTTATCCAAACCAAAACCCAAGTCTAACCAAATTCCCTCCCATGCGCAAATCAAGAAATATTAAGAAATAGTACTACTCTTCCCTTTTTATCCTCCAAAACAGCTATTATATTTTCTTCTGCGATTTTTGCGTGGAGTTTCATAAGTGAGAGTTGAGACTGCATTGGAGAATGGAGCTTGAATTAAAAGATGAACCATACCAAAGTCACTGTAGCATTTCATGACTTTAATTAGTAAACACTGAGCATGCAATTATGCAATTATAGCATGCTCGATTACTTCCTCTATCGTCCACAATATAAAATGCCCACCAACGTAGTTATGCAATGCCACAAACAAAAATTTCCTATTAAGGTATGTTTAGTAGTTGGATAATTTTTTTTTCAGTTACCGGAACTAACTGTAGGGTTAAATTCGACTGAAATGTGTAACCCCCTGTTTGGTACATTAGTCGGGGTTTAACCACTCATAGTAATTTGTTGTTTGGTAATGGTGGACAATCGACTTACGTCCATCTACAGACGATTAAATCTGACTGAATTACCCAAAATATCCTCCAAACTCTGATATAAATACCCAAATTAGATCTTTGAATCCCTAGCCATCTGTCCAAACCCTCACCCAATTTGAAACGGTGCATTCGTCTGCCGAAACCCTCGCTCGGTCACAAACGAACGTATCCAAGAATGGATAACCCACTTTCCGGTTGGCCGCCTCCATTGTTGTTTGGCTGGCGTTACCTTGTGAAACCACCCACCCGTTTCTCCCTTCGTATGTATGCACGGGCGCACAAGGAAGGTCAGCGCTATCCCAAGAACCCCCCTCCGATCACCATCATCATTGACGCCAAAAATGGCAAAGTTGAAGATTACCCAATCATAATTGATGGTGACGAACCCGACCGGACTGTTCATTGTCGTCCCCTTCCAACTGCTAGTTCCGCATCCTGCATTACTACTGATTACTTCACCTAGTTTATTTCTATTGTATTGGGTATTGTCAGTGTTATTGTGTTTTAGGGTTGAATTCGCTGCTGTGTCTACTGAAATCATGTCATTTTACTGAAATTATGTCATTTTGATACCATTTCGCACTTAGATTTTATACCAATTTTTGTAGGATTAAACTTACATAAATTAAAAAGTTTTTAACTCCGCCTGTGCAAAACTGTTGATTAGCACAGCCGGTCCCCAGCTCGGAACAAGGAGAGGGAAAACGAAGAGAATAGCTTATGATTCATGCTTTAGATTTGATTAGCATGCTGATGTAGATTTTTTTTTATAAATTGAACAAGCTGGATAACAATGATCTGGGCTACTTAGCCCACCCACAACCACCATACCAAACATGGGCCCAAACTTGATAACAATGATCTGCACTAGTTAGCCCACCCATAACCACTGTACCAAAGGGTGGGTGGGGTATTGCTGGTGAAATTAGCCGTAAACCACCCAATGCCACGATACCAAACGGAAGTAGGGTATTGCAGGTGAAATTACCCGTAAACCATCCAATGTCACGGTACCAAACGGTGGGCCGTTGATGCAACGATTGGTTGAATGAGCTGATCGTTGAAATAAATGGTTCCTGCCAATGTAATTTGCCAAAAGAAAGGACATCATTCCTGCCAATGTAATTTCGTCCAAAATTGAAGGACATCTTTCCTGCCATAACATAATAATGCACTTAAATTTTATAAAACAAAAACCAATCCATCTGTCATCAATTTCTCCAAAAAACACTTCTTGTGAAAACGTACACCTAGCAGCCCTTCCAAAGTCATTCTCAAAACAAAGAACCAACGTGCTACGCTGCTTACTTAATACAAACCAAATAACATGGTTCCAACAAGTCTGCACAGTTATAACCAAAACAAAATGCAACCATAACTAAAATCTAGTCCAGCTTCCCCTTACAAAATAGTTGAACGAGTTCAGCCTTCCCACTTGCGTCTGAAGTTGTCCAATAGTAGTATTGTTCTTCGGGGCTGATAAGATGGTCAATAAGACGTATCTTGGTGGCCAATTCTAGCTCACCACACTCATCTAGCTGCTGCCTCAACTTCAGGGTCTTCTCCAGCTTTGACTCTTCAGCATCCATTCAGTTTTGTTTCTCAAAAAGTAATGTTGCCTTTTCAAAATCAATGTCCATCTTCGAGAGTGTACTTTCAGCTTTGGTGGTGATGCCTGCATTGCTGGTGTTACTGCTGGCAATTGGTTCCTTGCGCTCCCCCCCACTACTGTTAGTTTGGCATGCTAGGTTCGGTCATCAACATCTGTAGCTGGTGGATCTGCTGAGTCATCCATCATCTCCTCAGATTCATCTATTGTCTCATGGACATCAGTGGTGGGCTTTTTAAGTGCCCTCTCCGCCATTACATGGTCTTTAGCACCTGAACCCGTCGCCCTAAACTGCCCAAACAACTCACACCATAGCTCGTAATACGGGAAGGTCTTCCCTGGGAGAGACGAGTATTTGCTGTTCACCTAAATTTTTTTTATCAAACATACATGCTTAGGAATTAAATCATGCGTAGTCATAGAGTAAAAAAGAAAATGAATACCTGAGCATATTCTTTCCACTTTTCTTCATAGTCCACAACTACAGCATGTGTACCCGCATCTATTGAAACATTACTCAACTTGGAGAATTCACTCAAAAGGCGATACTGCTTATCCCAACTATGAATTATATTAAGCACGTTCTTCACATTAATGGTGTTCCCTACGACCAAGGACTTGATCTTACTGGCGGCTTTGAGATACGTACCTCTCTTTCATCCTTGCCCAGCCTTCCACCCCTCAAGCGCAAGTTCCTTCAGAACGTTCAACAATGCCATCTTCTCATCCGATGAGAGATATAGCTTCTTACTCACTGACTCACTAGTATTTTCAACCTTTACCATTTTGAGCTTTTGTTCTGAGCCACCAATTTGGTTCCTAGACTTTACAGTTATTGGTACAGCTTCTTCTTGCCTTCCAGGTGTTATCTCGTCCTCAGAGTTGATATGGCTTGCTGCATCCATTGTAAATATTCTACACAGACAAGCCGAACAGATAAAATGTTCAAAGCAAAAATGTTTCAAGTAACTTGTTCAATCAAATAACGAAAGCAAGTGTCAAAGTTCAAAAGCAATATTAATCAAACATATTTGACTTCAAAAGCAACACAATATAACAAAACAATTGTTTAATCAACCAATATAAAACATATGTTCAAACAACCGAGATAAATCAGAGTACACTTTCATATGCCAACTAGGAATCATTAATGACTCGGTAACGAGTAGGCGCATCATATGCAACTCACATGTTTGCTGCTAGGTTATCTCGAAACTAGTTCCACCATGCCGAGGTATTAGGAGATACAAGCTGCTCCTCTCCGTCAACTTTTGCAGGTTGTCTACGCTCCTCTAGACTAGCTGCGCGTGCAGCTGAATGTTCTAATAATGGGTTAGACGTGTTGACGTTGATGACAAAGTTGTGGAGCAGTGCACATGCTAGAATAAAGTTGCATTGTGTGCTAATAAGGAAGAATGTGGGGCTCCTTAAAATAGCTAATCGCTTCTTCTAAAGACCAAATGCCCTTTCTATCACGTTGCGGGCTGCTGAATGACGAACACTGAATAGTTCCTTCTCATTTTCTGGCCTTTTGTTTTCGCTATCTCATTCTTGAAGATGATATCTCGTTTGCCTATACGGTGTGAGAAACCCCTCGATATTCATATACCCACTATCGCACATGAAAGATGTTCCTACAAAAATAATACGTAACAACATATCATATTGTACTATTTGAAACAAATGTCGTAACCCTATCTATATGGAATTGCACATACCAGATTGAACCCTAAGACCATTTGGCCGAGATAGTGAGTTCCACAGCACATGACTATCTGCAATTGAACCCTCCCAACCAGCTAGCATGTAGATAAATCGCCCACGTGTGTCATACACTCCAAGGACATTTGTTGCCAAGTACCCTTACTCGGTAATGTGGTTGATCTTCTGCGTGGATATGTACTGGTATGTAGGTGCCGTCCAACGCACCTACACATCCCTGCAAAGAACCAATATTAATGAATGTAAAGTGCAATACTATTGAAAGTTGTGTTAACAGAAAGCTTAATGAGACGTACCTGAAAGCTTTTCCATTGCCTATTGACGCATGTATTGTCGATAGGGACTGGTTGTACAAGAAGGCGACTACACAATTTGAGGACAACACACATAACTTAGTGAAACGATTGACTGATGGTCTGATCGCTATGCTAAAAATCACTCTGTAAGACTCTATTTTTCTGGTGGTGAGCTACGATGCGCAGAAATATTGCCACCTTCTCAACGACCGAGACATACTGATCATCCTTTAGGCCGCATTCATCCCGCAAGATTCGACAAAGTTCGGAGAAGGCCTTCTATGACATCCAAAAGTTCTTGAAGCCCTCCCTGTTGGACTCTTGGGTGATTCGTTCGAGTAAGGCTAATCTTCCTGAAATCTTATCAAGGATGAGGTATTTTGGCGGTGCACCGGGCTCACGGTTACGATTACGCTTACGATGCCGGTTGACGTTGTTTGGGTTCCTATCTGATTCAAGGATGGTGGGCAGCGCAAGAAGAAACAATCTTCCACAAAGGAAGAGTGTTTCAACAAGCAAGAAGTTCATCGTAACTTAGTTCTACCATAAATACAACACAAGTGCTCACTTTATTACGAATAGAAGAAAACAATGCTAAACATCATAATGGACACATACTAAAGTAAGCGAAAAAATCTGAACACGAGAAATTCATCAAATTAATCACAGAACATGTCCAAACCTATTGAAGTGGCACTTGTTAACTTTTGTCAAGCTTTACCAGAGTTTCACTCAAACCACTATTTCATGCATCTACCACACGTGCACCCAGATTTTAAGATCTCGCTACTAATATCTTTGATGAGAAAAAAAGAGCCCTTACCTCAGAGATCAGATGGGTTAAAGATCTGTTCATATTCCCAGCCAACTGCAAGTGGTAGAACTTGTACGTGAAACAGTATAATTGTATAAAATATAATCTTTATGAACTCAATTAAGTGGTTAGGATCACCTTTCTTATCTTTCGACCATGTGTAAACCTTTCTTATCTTTCACTCAATTGAGTGGTTAAGGAGCACAGAGCAATATTTTTATACGAATCTAAGATATAATCTTTAGGAACTCTTAACACAGATGTAGTAAGCATTAAAACTAACTCCATAACGACGCCTGAGAACTTATGCATAATTGAACCAAAATTGTTACAAAAAACTGAATGTTAAAACTAGAAAGGCAAAATAATTACGGCAGTTACCAATATTATTAGATTGTCAAAAAGGTTTCTGATGAAAAACCAATTGAATATTTGAATAAGGTACCTCGTACAAGACTCAAAATCCACCAGGAGAAAGGCACAACACACTTATCCATTCACTCAAGCTTAAAACAAAGGAAGATCCAAAAAGTCAATTATCCACACCTAATGGATAATACAAATGTGGTCCAAATAACAAGATATGGTAGTTCTACTCGAGACAAGAAGCAAGAATCACGCAACTCACAATTATGATATACTTTCCGTAGGAAAAACTAGGGGTGACTATTCAGTATTATCGATCGGTATTCGGAAATACCGTACCGAACCAAAAAAATTGGAATTCGGAAAATCAAACCGATTCCGAACCGAAATACTGAAATACCAAAAATATTCGGTATTCAATATTATTATTATTTTTTAAATTTGGCATATTTTACCGAATGCCGATCGGTATTACCGAATAAGCACTGAATACTGAATACCGAATAAGTACTAAACGGTAATACCGATACCGTACGATTAAGAATCGGTATCACATTTCCATACCGATACCGTTACCAAAATACCGAATAACCAAATTTAATCGGTTATTCGGTATGGAAACCGAATACCGATCGGTATTTAATACCGATTGGTATTTTGAGAAGCCCTAGGAAAGACGAATAAATAACTCACTATATCTAACCAAACCCTAGAATCAACTTTTTTGTGTCAACAACTCAATCTTAAACGAATACGTAGAAACATAAGGACACAACACATCTTAATCAAACCCTAGAATTAGCTTTTTTCGTTTCAAAGACCATCGGAAGACGACAACCGAACAAATATGAGAGGTAACACTGCAATACAAATCTTAAGCATATTTTGGGAGGAACGTAAAGCTTCCGTACCCAGAGACTAGCGCCGATTAGCTCCAGTCGCGAAGACGCGGAATGATAAGACTCGTCGGAAACGCATTCGCGAAGACATAGAAGCGCAATCGCGAAGACATAGAAGCGCAATCGCGAAGTAGTCGGGCAGGATAATTCGATTTAGGGTTTGGAATGGATTTTATACCAGGTAGGAGATGTAGTTTATTTGACAAGTGAGCATATTTAGGTAATCGACCAGGTTGGACAACTCGCGAGATGAACAATCCGGAAATTTTTGGAGGGATTAAAAACACGGCTGAATCCAACAACAAACCTGGGTCACGAAGTAATCCATCGGGTCGAGCGTATTTTTATGCGAAACAAGGGCCATTGTCGGATAACACTGCGCTGCACCACTTAATTCATCCACAACTACAGTACCAAATGCAGCCTAAGGTGTTTTTGTAGTACATACGTAGAGATTTTTTTTTAATATCCAAACAATTGGCCAATTGGCATTCGGTTAATCGGAGTCACCAATTCACTAAATTGTCAATCCAATTCCTATTTAAGATCATTTATTTTGCGATTCACGAATAGTTTTGAACGCTATGCGTAGAAGGGATAACTGAGAAGTCATATCGAGAAAAAATTGCCGAATGTTGCTTTGTTTTCTCGTGCATAAATAATAAAAATAAAATTGATCTTTGTTTTGATTTATTTGTGTAAGTGTAAACAAATGGAGATCAAATATTAAAGTGAGCAAACAAACTATCTCAAAATTCTCAAAATTCTTCTCACAAATTTTCCTCTAACTTTTTTCCTTTTCTGTTCTTTTCTCTTACTTTTTTCCTCTTTTCTTTCTTTCTCCTCCTTCTTTCTTTCTCTTCCTTCTCTCTCATTTTTTTTCACGTTAATTTCTCCTCCATTTGTAGGACATTCACATCCAAGTTCTTCATGCAACATTTAATAGCATTAAATGTTTACCTATTTTTCCATGCTATTAAATGTAGCATGCAATTCATATCACTCCCCTTTGAATGTTCATCTCACCATGCCTCGTTAAAACCTTATTAGAAAAAAAAAAACCGGTGGGAAAAAAATTCTAGTGAAGGAAAAAGAGTACATGATCTTATGATCTCCCCCTGTCGGACATGTCTTTGAGTTTCTTCATGCCGATCCCTTTGACCAGCTTTTTATAAATTGCAGTAGGTAGTGCTTTTGTAAACAAATATGCCAGATTGTCACTTGATCGAATTTGCTGAATATTTATATCACCCTTTTCTTGAAGGTCATGTGTAAAGAAAAATT
>JAOWBN010182448.1:0-16807 GCA_028565015.1 Pinguicula moranensis
GAGTTTTTGTTGAGAGAATTTGAGAGTTCGAAAGCTTTTGTAAAAGAATGAATGAATGATCTGTGTTTTTCCAAGACAATAGACTATTTATATTTAGGTTTTTTTTAATCTTGGCCGTTAAAGAGGGTTCGATCAAATGGCCAAGCTTCTCGATCCGTTAGTGGTATATTGTGTTCGTTAATTTTAATTTGGATGGACTAGATTTGCTTGGGCGGTGTGTCGCACAAGGGCCCTTGATGGAGTTTTAATCCTACGGCTAGGATTCGTTTGCTGATGTCGAAAAAGCACAATCTCGGACCACCGTTCGATGAAAATGACGATCAACGGCTGATTCTGCTTCTCTTCATTCAAGGCCGACTTTTCGGCTTCACCGTCGGATTTCGATTGAAATGTGCGGCTGAGATCCGTTATCTTTAGTCGAGAAGAGTGAATGACGTGCAACCGTTCGATTTGCCAGAAGACGAACGCATTGGATTCTTTCACACTGCACGAGGTCGGAAATGATTCTGGAACGCACGATCACACTTGGATAAACGGTTTAGATGAATCACGTCCCACATCGACGTCCCACATCGACGGAATAATTTGACATGGATTGTGGAATTTCGGCCGTTGATTTGTAACGTTCGGAAAATCAACGATTACGATGACTCGGAGCTGTCCAAACCGCGACCTGCTATTGTCCGTCCGATCAAGAAGAAATCCGACGGCCGAATTTCGATTGGTCTTATTTCTGGCCCTAATACGATAATGGGCCAACCGAAGCCCAAAATTACCTAGATTGTTGTAACAGTCCAAATTCAATAATCACAACTGGGCCTATTTAAATACAAAGCCCACAAAATCCTTTTAATGGGTCAATTGTCTTTAATGATTAATTTAGGGTTGAGTTTTGCAATTTTAAGTTCTAACAATTGTGTTAGGAATGCGGAATTGATCTACAACAGAAAAACACAGTTTGTAGTTATTTTTCTTGGTTGAATGATTCGAATAAAAAACTAAAAAGACAATATCGAGAAAGCGATAAAGATAACTCAGAGGCATAAGTTTCGTGGTTCCATGAAGAGATCTTCGTGTACATCATGTTGAGTTCCAAATCCGGATGCTCAGTAATAGTATTCAGTCCATAGAAACAAATCACTCTCCAAAGTGTACAAAGATGCACACACAGTACCCTAAACCCAAGATCACCCCAAATCCGACGAGAATCGTCGTTCAACAAAGTGACTAACACGTCACAAGTGATCAATATTAACAACTACCGAAAATTGAAGAGAATATCACTTTTTTCTACGAAGACCACGCTGTTCTTCACTCTATATAGTTTCATCTTGGATTCGGCCATTCTTGAGAATTGGTTTGTCGTTCCAAATGTTTTCTCGAGAATGAATCCTTTCGTTTCTTCTCCCAAGATAGGTATTTATATGCTTTACTCGTGTTGTCGGATCGTATTGTGTTCAAGGGCCAGGATTTACTCGAAGAGCGAATTGTCAGATTTCACGTCTCAAGGTTAGATATGGAATCTCAGCCGTTGGATCGCGTCTTCAGATGTGTGGCTCATATTGAGTCACTTACACAAGGTTAATATGGGAATTTTACATAGGAGTAATATGGGAATTTCATTCCAACATTCTCCACCTTGAAGTCACCATGAATTAATTTACAGACTATGAATATTACTACAACATTAATAACTAACCACTCAATAACCATTACCCCTCCCAAAAAAGCTGTGTACAGCTTCGAGAATATACTAGTACCGAGTACACCCATGGTATTTATCATTACTCGTCAACCTGCTCAATCAAAAAAGGATCAGTTCATACTAAGAAGTTTCAAACAATGTTGAAACTTACGTTGAGGAACAATCTTAGTGCCACAATCAACAACATTTTCGTCAGTAGATATCTTTTCAAGTTTCAATTGATTTTCAGATAGTACATCACGAATAAAATGAATTTAACATCTATGTGTTTGGTACGTTCGTGAAACACTGGATTTCTACTTAGATATATTGTTGATTGACTATCAGAAAGTATAATTCCCACAGAATTAGTGATTTTACATTACCTTAATAACCCTTGGATCTATAGGCCTTCTTTAAAGGCATCGGCTAAAGTTATATATTCAACTTCTGTGGTTGAAAGGGCAACTATAGGTTGTAGTTGAACCTTCCAACTCACACAGTTTCCACATAATATAAAGGCATAACTCGTTGATTTTTTGGAATCAATGTCTCCTGCAAAATCACTATCCACATAACCAACTAAATTTGATTCTGCATTACTTCTTTTAAAGCATAAACCAAGGTTTGAAGTACCAATCAAATAACGTACAGTCCAATTAGTGCACACCAATGATCATAACCAGGTTGAGACATATATCTACTAAGAAAAGACACAACAAATGCAATATCAGGACGAGTGCTAACCATACTATACATTAATGAACCAAGTACATTTGCATAAGGAATGCTCTGAATTCTTTCAATATCAGATGGTGTTTTTGGACTTTGTGATTTATCTAATTTAAAATGTGGTGCAACAGGTAATGTGACTGGAGTCAAAGCATCAAATCCAAATTTCTTAAACACCTTGAGCAAATAAGTGGTATGATGTAATCTCAAAGTTCCAAAGTTCCTGTTTCTATCAATCTCAATCGCTAAAATCTTTTTAGCTTCATAAAAATCTTTTATTTCAAATTTAGACTTCAACTTTTCCTTTAAATTCAAAATTTCAGATTTTGACTGACTAATAAGTAACATATCATCAACATATAGTAATAAAAACACAAAAGAGTTTTCAGAATTTTTAAAGTATAAACGAGGATCATAACTACTTCTATTAAATTTTAGATATTTCAAGAAAGCATCGAATTTTTTGTAGCACTGCCAATGAGCTTGTTTGAGTCCATACAAAGATTTTTTTAATGAGCACACAAAATCAGGGTTACTTTCATCAATAAATCCAAGTGGTTTAGCCATATACATTTGTTCTTCTAAATCACCATTCAAGAATGCGGTTGTAACATCTAGTTGCTCAAGTTCAAGATCAAAACTAGAAACACAAGCAAGCATGATACGAATGATTTTGTATTTTGCAACTGGTGAAAAAACCTCATTATAATCTATCATTTCCCTTTGAGAAAACCCTTTTGCAACTAATCTTGCTTTAAACAAGCACGGGTCCAATTTTAAAATTCCCTCTTTGAGTTTATAAACCCACTTACAACCAATAACTTTCTGTTTCTTAGGTTTGGAAACTAAGTCCAAAGTCTGGTTTTTTCTAAGTGAGTTCATTTATTCTAACATGGCAGTTTTTCACTATTCAGATGCTTTAGAATTTATAGCAGATTCAAAACAATCAGGTTCAAGTGCAAACAGTTCATTAGCAATAGCAAAAGCATAGTCTAGACACTCCACATAGTTTGCAAATTTATTAGGAATTCTCCTATCTCTAACACCTTTGTCCAAAGCAATACTATAAGGTATATCTTTGGATTGTTCATTTTAATTGTTGGAAGTTGAGGGTTGGAATTGATCAGATTTAATCTGATCAGGTTCTAAGGACTCCTGAATTTCTTCAGGGTCCTTCGTAGATTCCTGTGAGGGAATTTCTTTGCCAAGCTCCACCTCAATTGAAGCATTCCCAACCTCATTTCTTTTTTTTTTGTCTCTGTTGATGTATTAAGTAAACAAGGAAAGTCAGATTCATTAAACACAATATTCTTGCTAATTAAAATTTTAACTCCAGGAGTACTTCTATCCTAAAGCCTATATCCTTTTGTGCATTCTTTGCAACCAAGGAGAACACATTTTCTGGATCTGGGGGCGAGTTTTCCAGATTTGGTGTGTGCATAAGCTGCACATCCAAATACCCTTAAATGGATCAGATTTTGATCTCTATCGGACCAAACAAATTCCGCGTATTTGAAATATAGAGCAGTTGAAAGGTTTCTATGTATTAGATAGCAAACCACATTCAAGGCCTCTCCCCAGAATGATTTTTTCAAACTAGAAGTAACTAGCAAGAAGCATTGTCAAGCAGAGTCCTATTCATTCTTTCAATTACTCCATTTTGTTGAGGTGTAAATCTAACAATTCTATGCCTAATGATTCCAGATTCAGAGCATAGTTTATCAAATAGAGAGTTGCAGAATTCTAAACCATTATTTGTTCTAAGGAATTTAATTCGTTTTTGAGTTTGATTTTGAATCAAAATTTTCACTCTTTAAACTTAGCATATGCTTGACCTTTAGATTGAAGCAAAAAAAATCAAACTTTTCTACAAAAATCATCAACAACACTCAGAAAATACCTAGCACCGCCATGAGTTGAAACAGACTCAAGTCCCCAAAATCAGCATGCAAGTATTCAAGAATTGACTTTGAATGATGGTTTTTCTTTGGAAACTTTAATCTATGTTTTTTTCATAGAATACATGTCTCACAAAATTCTAAATCACAGATTCCATGTTTTCCTAAACTTCCTAATGAATGCAAGACAGCCAACCCTTTTTTACTCATGTATCCTAGTCTCAAATGTCATAGTTTGGTGTTTTCAGTGGGTGACATAACTAGAGAGCAATCATCAATAAGTTCTAAGTGTTTTCCTTCCAAGAAATATAGTTTATTCCTTTTTGTAGCAGTTAAAACAGTTTTTTCATTTTTAAAGAACTTATTTCACCATTTCAGCATGAAAGCCACAACCAAATTCTTCTAAAGCACCCAAAGATATCAAATTTCTTTTTGAATCTAGAATATATCGAACATCAGTAGTTGTTACCCTTCTATTATCAATTAAAACTAAATTTATTGTTTCAGTTTCTTCTATGGAGCATGTATTAAAATTTGTCATGTGAACCAAACCTTTCTTAGTTTCATCTAAGTTTTCAAACAAAGGACTCATATGAAACGTGCACCCTGATCATAAAACTCACTCTTTTCCTAAATCTTCATTAGAGACAGTAAGAAACTCAAGAATATAATTTGAAACATATAACACTTCATTGTCATTGCCATGCAAATGATTTCCAGTAGCCACATTTGATTCTTCATTTCCTCTATTTTTATTTTTAGTGCATAGCACTCCTTAATCAAGTGTCCAGGTTTTTTTGAACTAACTGCAAGTCCTAATTTCTTTAAAGGGTCTATTCCTATTGTCAAAAATCTTTCCTTATGATCAGAATCATTTTTGTTACTTTTATTGCTTTGAGTGTTACTTTTATTGTTGTTTTCAGAATGTGGTTTTAGATTGAATTTGGGTTCTTTATGCTGTTATTAAGCTCAATTTCCCTAGATTTCAAACCACTGATTACAACTGCAACACTAGGTACAGTTCCAGAATACTGCAGCGCATTTTTCACAATAATAAAATCTTCTATCACAGAATTTAATAAAATCATAGCCAAGTTTGCTTCATCTAGATCATGCTCGGTGCCCTTTAAAATTTGATACAACTTAAAATAATCGTCTAGATTTTCATCAATTATTTTAGAACCATCCATTTTAAAAGAAAACAGAACACCCTTCACAAGAATTAAATTACTGGAAATTTTTTGAAGCATACAAAGAATTTAGTTTAGTCCACAAAACTAAGGGATTCTCATCCCCATCCACTTTTCTTAATACTGAATCTGACAGATTAAATATGATCAAGTTGTAATCTTATTCATCTATCTTTTGTTTCTTTTTTGAGCCTCTTCAACCAACTTTTTATATCCTCTTTTAAAGCATGATGTACTTTGTGGTGTGACAAAATAGCTTTCATGCGTTTATTCCAACTGTTGAAATCTTATTTTTCATCAAACATGTTTATTTCAATTCTTGTTGACATGCTAATTCGTAGGACTTAGGTTTATAGTTAAGTTTATTGAGCACCTTGCAACAAACATGACAGTAATCACACACTGATACCAAATTTGCTGATCACATATTTAAAGAATACACTAGTAACAGTCACCTTAGGAGCACTATCACAATAACTTAATAGCAATTTTTTAGATAGATAGATTGCAAAATCATGCACGGGCAATAGGCCTCAGGAGATAAATGCACACAGCAGCCCACACGCTGCGGACATAGATAAGCAGTAAGGTTTTCAGCAGTCCCAACTATTAGATCTAGAAAAAATTCAGAATAAATAACAGGGAGCGTTACCCATCCGAACAATGTTATGTTTTACGAGGTTAGCTCCTCATTTAGTCTTTACACACTTTTTCCGCCAAAGTTTTAACCAAGCTTTCCAGAAAAATTTCAGAAATCTATAGATTTTTCCTGTCCTTAATCTGTTACAGAAAAAACTCGAACCTATGCTCTGATACCACTGTTGTGATTTTGGAATGGATCTACAACAAAAAAACTGTTTGTAGTTATTGTTCTTGGTTAAACAATTGAATAAAATAGATAAATAGAAGAATAAATATGAGAAAACAGTAAAGATGACACATAGGCGTAAGTCCCGTGGTTCCACGAAGAGATCTTCGTGTACTTCCACGTTGAGCTCCAAATCTGGATGCTTGTTAAACATTGTGTCTTTGTTAGGTTGTTAGGCTCGTATTTTGCTCAACTCACCCCCCACATCCCGTGTGAAATGGCCAAGAACCATCGTTTACATTTTTGTACCAAATGAACATCGTATCTCTCTGCCACTTGCCTTGATACATTATGATCTTTGGGGTCTTCTCCTATTTTATCTTTATATGGTTATCACTATTATGTTATATTTATTTATGATTATTCTCATTTTATCTGGTTTTATCCTCTAAAATCCAAATTTGATTTATTTGATACTTTAATGCCCTTTCATGCCATTGCAAAAAAAGTTATTCCGCCGCTATACAAAAATTCCAATGGGACAATGACACTGAATTCACCAATCATCATTTTCAAAATCATCTTCACGCTCATGATGTTCATCACCTCATCTCATGTCCTTATACTCCTGCTAAAAATAAGCGTGCTGAGAGAAAACATTGTCATCTCACTGCGATGGGACTCACACTTCTTTTTTCATTCTCATATTTTCTCACCTACTGGGTTGATATGTTAAGTATTGCGGTCTATATCATCAACCATTTGTCTTGCTTATCCAGACAAGATCTCTCCCTTTGAGTTACTTTATGGCTTATCTTCCCGTTATGATCATTTTCATTCATTTGGCTGTCGTGTTTTTCCATGATTGTGTGATTATGCATCCCGTAAGCTTGCTCCCAGCAGTCTTCCATGTGCTTTTTTGGGATATTGCTTCTTTCATAAAGGGATTTCGTTGCCTTAATCTCTCTTCCTCCAATTTCTACATTTTTTGTTAGGTTCGTTTTGATCAGGCTTGTTTTCCTTCCACAATTCCTCTCCTTTTTCCTCTCTCTCCGAGCTTAATGTCTCTATTTTCCTTGAACCTCCTGACCTTGCTTCATTTCCCTCTACTCCTCCCACTGTAACTATACCAAGACCTCATCCACTTCCTTGCTCCCTATGCCCCTATCCCCTGATATTGCTTCATCCTCTTCCACCCCCTCTGAGTATGCTCCTTTGGACTCTTCATCTCTGGATGTTCCATTGGCTCATCCTGAGGATCTTCCTCTAGCCCCTCACCATTCTCCTGTTTTCAATATATGGCTAGCTCTCATTCCATGATTACTCGTGTCAAGGTTATAGTGTTTTGCCTTGTATTATTGTTGATTACTATAATTTGGTCCCCTCCGAATATCTCTTTGCACTGTTAGCATCCACTAAGCCTCGTGATTTCAGATCGGCTGACAAGCATCCTGCTTTGATTAGTGCTATGGATGAGAAGATTCATGCACTTCATCAGAAACAGACTTGGAAACTAGTTTAACGTCCTCCTCACGTCAATGTTGTTGGCTCAAAATGGATATTTCGAACTAAGTATCTTTCTGATGATTATGTGGAATGAATCAAGGCTCCTCTTGCTTCTTGTGGCTTCATTCAGGTCCCGAGTCTTGATTATTTTGACATATTTAATCCTATTTTTAAGGCTACTACAGTTCACATTGTTATCTCTCTTACTATTTCTCTGGTTGGCTTCTTTGTCAGTTGGACGTGAAGAATACTTTTTCTCAATAACTACATCAATAAAAAATATTTACATTGAGCAGCCCTAGGCTACGCCAATCCTTTGTATATTGGTCATGTATGTTATCTTAAGAAGGCTCTCTATGGGCTCAAGCGGGATTTTCGTGCCTATTTTTAGGAGTTCAACACCTTCCTATGCACGCTTAGTTTCATACACAGTCGTGCTAATACTTCTCTGTTTATCTTTGCTCATGACTCTGCTATCATCTACTTGGTTCTTTATGTGGATGACATTATTGAACTGGTAACAATGCTTTCATTATGGATTCCTTTGTTCGTCGTCTTCATACTGAGTTCGTTTTCAAGGATCTCATATCTCTCACTTATTTCCTTGGGTTTGAGACTTCTTTCAAGGATGATGTAATCTTCCTCAGTTAGTTAAAGTATGCTCGTGATATACTCTCTCATGCACAACTTTTGGACAGCCGGCCTGTCAGAACCCCCATGATGGTTTCGCAGTATCTCTCTTCTTATGGTAGTCCCCTTGTTAATCCAACTATGTACCGCTCTCTCATCAGCGCTCTTCAATATCTCACAATTACCAGCCCAGACTTGTCTTATTCTATCAACTATATTAGTCAGTATACGTATGCTTCTACAAGAGAATTCTTCGGTATGTAAAGAGTACCCTCACGATGGGTCTATTACTTCATTGGCTCCCAGTTCTATTATTAACTACTTTAACGTTGATTGGGTTGGTTGTCCTGACATTCATCGACAGGGGCAGAGGCAAGGGGGGATCAGGGGGCCATGCCCCCATAATTTTAAAAAAATAATTAT
Organism: Pinguicula moranensis; assembly: GCA_028565015.1. Lineage (NCBI taxonomy): Eukaryota > Viridiplantae > Streptophyta > Magnoliopsida > Lamiales > Lentibulariaceae > Pinguicula > Pinguicula moranensis. The sequence continues at coordinate 8,872 of JAOWBN010182448.1, forward strand.
ACATGAAAAAAATTTATTTTTCTAGTTTGTTCCCCTTGAATTATTGATGTTGTTGTTTCAGAAGATAACAGAAGTTTCGTGTAATGTAGTTGGCAAAGGCATCAAATTTTTAAGTTTGGATGATGGGTTCGAATCCCATGAGCTTTTTTCCTTTCTTTTAGAAAAGAAAAGCAAAATATTTAGAAGCTATTGAGATTTGTACTTTGTCCATTAAATTTAAAATCTATAGGATTAACCTCTACATCAAATAATATTTTGTTAATTCTAATTAAATAGAAATTTATTTATGTGTATGTCTCGAATAATTTTTAATTTATGTCTTATAGTTCATTAATATAATTATTTTTGATATTTAATAATTTTTAAAATAATTCGAATTTCAAACTTTTTAAGTTATTTATGTGTAAAAAAATTTAGTTATTACAAAACTGTGGATTCATTAATGCTATTTTTATAAGTTGTTTTTTTACTATTTCCTCTATAATTAAGAAAAGATAAATAAACTTTTTTGTTGTAATTAGGGTAATGAAAATTTTTAATTTGTTGGAAATTCTTTTATTTTTACATCATTGTTTTTATTTTTCGTTCTGAAACTGCAAGTTCTCTTTATTGTAAAGTCTTTTATTTTGCATCATTGATTTTATTTTTATTTATTTTTTTGAAAAATTATAAATCTGGTTAAACCGACCTGACCTGACCCGAGAAAAGTTCATCCCCATGACGAAAAATCTTGGCTTCGCCCATGTTCATCGATCCACCTCTGGATTTGTTATCTTCATTGGCACCAATTTGGTGCATTGGAGTGCAAAGAAAAAGAAGCAACCCAGAGTCTTTCTCTAGCTATGAGTCTGAGTATCAAATATAGCATCAAGAATGTGAAAATGGACTATCACTTCATTCGTGAGCAAGTTCTTGCCGACACTGTATGTACCCAGTATTTCCTCTCGGTTTCAGGTGATTGTTCAGTTTACAAAGAATTAGTCCCGCGAGTTGTTTGATTTTCTTTCATTCCAAGATTCATGTTAACCATATAGATGCAACCATTGTTTACCAATAATGGCTGCTCCTGCCCATCCTAACTACACAACTACTATTTAGCGCGCTCGACAACCAATCTTTCACTCTTCAAACAATATTTATTAGATTAGTACTAATCTATGTATTCCGACTGTACATGTATGAAACGAATCAAACAAATATCAATAAAATTCATCAATGTTTTCTTCCATGTTATTCATCTTCATCAAACTATTGCAATCTCCAAAGCCAAATCATGGTCTTCGTGGTATCAGAACATCATAAGTAAATTTCATGTAACCCGAGATCTCTTGCCGTAGTGAAATGGCTTGATCTTTCTCGTACTGCTTCATTTAAATCTGTGAGACCACCTAATCTTAGTCGAAAGCAACCAGAATTCCAGTCATTTTTTATTCATCATAATAACAAAAATTCATTTAATTAAAGAGCTTTAGTTTAGTTTGGACGTTGTAATCATATCATGTTCACAACTAAAGTGAATATATAACTGATTGAGATAAGACATGATTTTTAGTAATGTATGATGGTCACCAAACCAAATCAAACTAAACTAAACCAAATCAATCCAAACCTACCCAGTAAATTTTGCCCTAAAGCAGAATTTGGGGAGGGTGAAATGTAAGCAGTCGTACTCTTACCTCAAAAGAGCTAAAGAGATTGTTTACGTGGAGACCCCAGCTCGAGAGTGAAAATAAAATAAAAATAAATAAATAAATAAAAATACCTAGAAATAAAAATATAAATTCATTACAAAAATAGCTAGATTAATAATAACAAAAGGTAAATAAATGTAAAGAATAAATATATAGATGCATACTCAGATACATGTCTAAACACAAATAAATAATTGAATAAATAAACACCATAACTAAATACTCAAACCACTAAATAAATAAATATCACATATCCCTACAATCTATCATATCTATCCTTATCTGTCCACTGATCGATCTACTTACATCAGACCTTATATTTCTAACCATAATATGATGTCTCCAGCTCGTCCTATCAGAGGTCATGTCCTTAGAGATGTCTAATACCGCTAAATCTAGTTGAATCTGCTACTCCCACGTCCTCCTCGGTCTCCCTCTCTCCCGCCTTCCTTCAACTTGTAGCCCTTCGACTCTCCTAACGGGATCGTCGACACGCCTTCTGCGTACATGTCCAAACCATCGCAATCGCCTCTCTCTCAACTTGGCACTGATAGGTGCGATACCTAGCGTGTCCCTAAAAATCCCATTCGGGATCTTATCTAATCTCGTACAATCACACATCCATCTTAACATTCTAATTTCCGCCACCTCAAACTTCTGCGCATGTGACAGTATCATAGCCCAACACTCTGACCCATATAGCATGACCGGTTTTATCATTGTCCTATAAAAATTTTCCTTCAACTTTAGTGTAAATCTTTTATCGCATAACACTCCAATAGCCGTTCGTTATTTCACCCATTCAACCTTGATGCAATGGATGACAACGCCTTCAACGCCACCATCCAACCGTGACGTATGATACTGCTACACGCAATCAAAAGAATTAACAATTTATTGCAATGAAGGAAATAAACAATAGATACAAATAAAAATTCTGTAAGAATTACTTAAACTTCAATTTTTCACCGTTGAACGAAACACGAGAGTTTGAAGAGCTCTGAGGCCTGTAAAACTCACAGTTTTCTTAAAACAGATTCGCCCTCTCCTGGGTGTTTTGAGATTCTCGAGCGTCTGTCTCCCAGGATACAATGTATACGAGTTGATATGCACAACACTTGCAGCACAACTTCACAAAAAATACTCCAAGAAAAGCGAATAAAATTCTAAACTCAATTTCATGTGTGTGTTTCACTCAAAAATATTTATAGAGTTTGTGAATGAGCGTTAGAGATTTTTACACCTGTTGAACTTCTCAATTTCTCCACTAACTTAGTGGGATCATGGACTTGAAAGAGAAAAACTTTTTCCCTTCATCTCCTTTATCAATTTCTCATTCATAACATATTAACATTTAATATATATTTCCAACAGATATCGCTAAATAATTAGGCAGGCGATGTTGATTTTGTGGAGACCATCAGATTCCAAATCATTAGTAGATGTAGATGATCAAGGAACGAAATATACACAAAAATATGAAACAATAAATAATTATTTTTTATTTACAATATAAATATAGATGACTCTATTAAATTTCAGTTCTTCTACTAAGTGAAGTTATTGGAACTCAATATATCAATGATGCAGTGCATATTGAGTCGCAACAGAAACGACCTCTTTGTATAATTATAAGGGTAAGGTCGCATACATCTGACCCCCAAATCCCAACTTAGTTGGGATTATACTGGGTACGTTGTAGATATACATGGCTCTCAATTTAGGTTGCTTAACGGTATTTTGGTGGTTGTCGAAACCGATACCGATCGGTATAGGTATTATCGGTATTTGTTTGGTATAAATTTATTATTATATTATATTTTTAATAAACAAAAAAATGACATATTTTGTCATGACATTATTTGTGTATCATAATAAAATAAAATAAATATTAAAAAATAAATTACATCGGTTAATCGCCGCCCGACGACAATTACCGAAATCAATACCGCCCGGGTGTCGGTGTGTAACATGGGTACCAATACCGAAACATTACCGACAAATTTTTATTTTTCGGTTCCATTTTCAGTAATTCCAACCGTTGGTAATTTTGTGATGGCCTACTAAATTAATTAATTAATTTTATGTACGGTATACTTTTATTTATTTATCGTAAATAAATATAACTTATTTTTCAATATTCCGTCCCTATAAACAGAACTATAAACCTGAAGTAAACGGGTAGGGTTTCTTAAATTCTTAATTAAAGCATCTAAACGAAAATCTATAGTTTATCTTTTTTTTTTTCTTCGGTCAAAACGAATGGAAAGAATGTTAATACTTCATACATATTTGAAAGGTTAAATTGCTTGGTTGAAAGAAAAAACAAGAGCCCTTCCCGCGTGCCACAAATGACCTACAAAGAACAAAATGAGAGGTAGTTAACCAACTTCTAGGAGAGACATAATTGACTGCATTAATCTTGGTAGCTACGCCACCCACAGAATTTCAGCATTTCTTGGTGATCTGCCTTTCTATCAACTTCTGCACAGAGTTCGCCGATTCCTCGGCAAGTTTGAAGTTTCTTCCTGGCGGTTTTCCATAGCTTTGGGCTTTGAGGTTTATGGACCTGCGTTGCTTGGCCTTGTAGTTAAATGTTCAGCTCTGGTTTGCTCATTTCGGCCCATTCACAAAACTTCCTCATTATTTTCGTATAAAGAATACTATCCAAGTTCTCAGACACTTGAAATTTGAAAACCTTAACAATCTAATCTATCTCAATTCTCGGGAAATGATATAGCTCAAGGCAATTAACGCACGGCACTCGCACGAAATTGTCCACCTCAGCAACACTCACGTGGTTCCAATTTCTATCTTTCTCTCTCACACAATATACTCGGTGCACTTTCTACTTTGGCGAGGCTCATGAATTTCACGTTTCCGTATAACTTTTCACCGGAGAGCCGCCGGTATACTCGGCTTTGCCAGCGGTTGATGATTGTCGGAATTGATTGCCAGCGAGGCCAGCACAGAGGTCCACCGCGCAGTGCTCTGCATTTTTGTCTAAGAAAATACATTGTGGAGCAATTCTGGAATTGCTCGCCAGCGAGGCCAGCACAGAGGTCCATCGCGCAGCTCTGCGCTTTTGTCTAAGAAAATATATTGTGGAGCTTTTAAGTGTCAGCGATTCATTCCGACTCTCCCGCCACCATCGCCGACTGTCGTCCAGCCGACGCCTCCTCCTCCTCCACCTGCAGCTTATTCTCCTTCACCGCCGATTTATTCTCCACCTCCACTAGTTTATTCACCCAGATCTTTAACTACCCATCCATTGGTTGCTTCGGCATTCCGATACCGGAATTGTTGTGCCGAGAGAGAAATGATTATATAATTTTTGGCGAAGTACTGCAAAGATGAAAACTCAGGCGAAGTATTGCAAAGAAGAAATGAGTATATTGTGTGAGAGAGAAAGATAGAAAATGGAAGAGTAGGTTGGAAGGTGAGATATGATTGGAATCACGTGAGTGTTGCTGAGTTGGACAATTTCGTGCGGGTGCCGTGCGTTAATTGCCTTGCGCTATATCATTTCCCCAATTCTCAACGGACCACCATAACGAAAAGCTCATCATCCCTGGGTGCACGGATTTGGACATTGCTCATGACCGAGCTAAAAAGCTCGGTATGTGTGACAGCGAACAACTCCCCGAAAATCTTAGGCCTAAGGTATTTTGTTCACAATTATATTTATACATTTCTTTCTCTTTTTGTTTAATCGGTATGAGACAACACCCCCTCAAGTCCAACTAGGAATACCCTGTTAACACTTTCGTGCTCACTGCACCATATTCCATAGGTCGGAGTTAGTGCAGGTCTTAGAGACTCTTTGATTTTTTTGGTACGGTGCAATCCCAACCTCGCTCCGATACCATGTGAACTACTCCTCAAAAATCTTAGTCCTAAAATATTCAATTTCACAATTATATTTATTCATTTCTTTCTATTTTTATCTAATCCGTATGGGACAACAATGTGTATATTGCTCGAAGCGGAACCATCCGAATGGAGCGAACTCATTACTCAGTAGTCTCATGACCCATGAGGTTACCAAATCGAAACCTGGAAAGACGAAGAACCCGATAGCCCAAGTCCTAAATATTCAGATTTCTCGATGAGCATCCCCATTTTTCAGAATTTAACTTGTGTGTTCGTGTGTACTTCTATTTATTGTAAAGTTCAATTCAAATTACATATAAAAATATAATGATGTATCAAGGGCGGACCAAGGGTCAAGGGCCCTGCCCGGGCTCAACCCTCTCCCCAAATTTTGTTAATTGTAATATTTTTTTAACTATAATTTCTTGTATATTCCCAAAAGGATTATACCATTTTTTTTGGGTAGGTAATCAGTAGACTGAACTACAATAGGTATCCGAATTGACCCTTCTAATAGATATTGTCCGCTCTGAGCCGAAGAGCTCACAGATTTATTCTTGGGGCTGATATCCCCAAAAGGTCTCTTATTAAGTTATGTTGGGTAATTCTATTTAAACCATTCTACAACTTGGGTTTCTAATCCGTGTGGGACGGATTCCTCTCAATACTCCCCCTCAAGTCCAACTGGGCATACCCTGTTGAGACTTGACATTGGGCCTTACCTCTGGGGCGCGCACTACTCAGCAGCGACTCACTACTGGGGGGGGAGAGCGCGCACAACTTGGCAGCGACTCACTATGGGGGGCCCTTCTCCGGGCGTGCACCTCGCTGGGGCACGACCCACTACGGGGGAGGCCCACACGATAAACCTCACTCTTGGGCTTTTATCCCCAAAAGGCCTCGTTCAAGTAATGTGGTGTCACTCTATTTAAACCTATCTAACTTGTGTTCTCTAACCGGTGTAGAATATTTCAACAAGAACCTGGGTACAAGAGGGTACTTTCGACTCAACTTCCAATGATTGAATGTTTGTTTTCTCAAACACACCCCGAGTCTCTTAATAATTTATTTTCTAAGTTTGGTAATATATATATAAAATTTGGTCATGGTACCACTGTTGGTTATGTTTCTGAGTATGTAGGTGCAAACTCGCCAAGGATACATTATGCTGCTCAGCTCGGGCAACTTATTGGCGTGGTTTTTTTGAAATGTGAAAATTTTCATAGTAAGGGTTGGTGTGGAGGATTTGGAAGATACAGCATAACTGAATATTTTATGGGGAGGTGCCAAACCTTTTATACTCGAATTAACAAGAGTGACAATATGGAAATGGCTTAAAGTTTATCGGGGAGTAGATGCAGGATTGGGGATTGATTATGCTATCCCATGCTATATACTCCTTATGATTGACCTTGATTTATTTAACTCTCTGAACATCCTTTAGGTCCTTTTTAACAAAAAATAAAGTACATTAGAAAATACTGGACTATAAGTCATTGGCTCCATACAAAGCTGCCATCCTTGCACTCCCATTCTTAAGTTGATCTCACCAATTGACCTTGTCATCGTTTGAAGTGCGGGAGCTTCCACTTTTTAAGTCAAAACATGGCTTGCAAATCCTTGCTCAGTTGGTTCTGCAACAAAATTCTTTGGTCTATTTTGGCTAGTCCTGTTTTTCGAGTCAATTTGCAATGTTGTTGACCTCCAGATATTGGTGTTGGACCTTGATTTGAATGCCTTCCGAGATTGGTTTTATACTCCTCCAAAACGTTTCATAGGTACCAAGCTAGCAGCATTGAGTCTGTCTCAAGAAGTATGCTATTCCGTCCTTCTTCATTGCATATTCATATTCCATCCGCTTATTTTTGGAAGCTTTGGATTGCTCAAAATTGTGTTCGTTTTTAGAACGTAATTGCTGACCCCCAAGGTGTTATCTCAAAAATCATGTGGCTGCTCTTCGAGTTGGCTCCTATTCTCCGCCCTACTAAGGTTTTCTCATCTTTTGGTTTGAACACGTTATATCATTGGCGATACATATGCAGCCTGTTACGTTAAAATGCCCATTGGCTATTTTTGGGAGCGATTCCTTCTGGTTGGCTGAAGTTCAATGTGTAATATCTAAGTGGGCCGATTTAAAAATTTTTGAAGATTTTCAACTTCAAACCACATACGAAATTGGACCCAAAACATGTTTTAGTCCGTGTTTAAAAGATGAGGGAAGCCGTACTTACCTCTTTGTCGCCGAAAACCGACGAACCGATCGAAAATCACAAACACGAATCGAACGAACCGAACACCACAAGTCCCCAAAGTAGAAGACCTCTACCCGGAGCACTCCCTGGCTAGTGAAGGGGCTGCTAGACCCTTGATTC
>JAOWBN010182459.1:0-16806 GCA_028565015.1 Pinguicula moranensis
ATTACTGAGTTAAGCCCCAAATGAACTATGGTGTTTGTGTGGGGACTTCAATGCAGTTAGAAGGGTAGATGAGAGGAAGCTTCAACTAGATAGCCCCACAAATGAAATAAAAGAATTCGATCAATTTGTGAGGCATACAAATCTAGTATACATGCCACTGTAGAGGCGTCGCTTCACAAGAACAAATGAGTGATATACCTCAGCTAGTCGGCTAGACAGGTTCCTGCTTTCACCGGAGTGGGTACTTGCATGGCCAAATCTTCAATAGATAGCACTTCCAAAGCAAACCTCAGATCATAGACCAGTAATGCTTAAGCAAGAACTGATTGATTAGGGGCACACCCCGTTCAGAACACTAAATTGCTGGAATGAACATAAGGAATTCAAATAATTCATCAAAACAACTTGGAAAAAAGATGGGTATACTGGAAGACGGGGATACAACCTAAATGTGAAACTAAAAAATTTAGTGAATGCCCCGAAAGGTTGGAATAAGGAAGTGTTTGGGCATGAAGGCAACAGTATAGAAAATAAACAAAAGTTGATAGCAGAATGTGAAGATAAAGCAGCGACACAAGAATTAATAGAATCAGAATTATAAATAAAGAAGACAAAAATGACCTTGAAATTTTACTTCGATGGCAAGATAGAATTATGTATCAAAAATCTAGAACAACATGGCTTAAGGATGGAGAAGGAAACACGAAATTCTATCATGCAAGAATTAAAAAGCATAGACAAAGAAATGAATTGAGGGGACTAAATATTAACGGAACATGGACAAGTGAAGTTAAAAATGGTATTAATGAGCACTTTAAGAAGCACTATTCTACTGACTATCAAGATAGGATAGACCTAACAATAACGACACCTAATAGACTTAATGAGGAGGATAATGAGAATCTAACAAAGTTATTCACAGAGGAGGAAATTCGATAAACAGTATGGTCATGTGCATCAAATAAGAGCCCAGGTCCAGATGGTTTTAATTTCTACTTTATAAAAAAACACTGGGAAGTAATTAAGCCTGGCTTTATTGATTTCATACAGCAATTTCATGAAAATAAGAAACTGATCAAAGGATTTAACTTCACACACATAGTGTTAGCACAAAAAATAGGAAGTCCAGAAAGAATTGAACATTTTCGACCCATATCTTTGGTAGGTAGTGCGTACAAAATCTTAGCAAAACTACTAGCAAATAGACTAAGTAAGGTGATGTCTAACATTATTTCCCCATACCAGATGGGCTTCATTAAAGAAAGACAAATCACGGAAGGGGTAATAATCGCTAATGAGATAATTGAAGAGGCAAAAAGAAACAACAGGAAGGGAATACTTTTTAAAGTGGATTTCAAAAAAGCATTTGATTACTGGGGATATCTACTAAAGATGCTAAAAAAATTTGGTTTTGTGAAAAGTGGATAAGCTGGATCCAAGAATGTATCACATCAGTTACTACAACGGTACTGGTAAATGGCAGCCCATCTGGAGAGTTCGCATTGCAAAGAGAGAACCTCTGTCCCCTTTCCTATTCCTAATTGCAATAGAAGGACTTCATCTAATGGTAAATCTGGCCACTGATATAAACAAGTGGAAGCCACTACAACTTGGCAAATTAAAAATACCAATATCACACTTATAGTATGCAGACAACACACTACTCTTCTGTAAAGGAGATGAGGAAAGTGTGCATACTATGAAAGGCATCCTGAGGCTATTCGAAATGACTTCAGGATTAAAAGTCAACTTCTGCAAAAGTTGCCTAATGGGAGTAGATGTACCGAATGAGGAGCTTCAAGATTATGCTGACAAACTTAATTGCTTGACAGCCAAGCTTCCTCAAGCATACCTCGAACTACCATTAGGAGCCAACCCAGGAAACAAAACAACATGGCAACTAGTAATAGAAAGAATAACACAAAGAATCAGAAGCTGGGAAAATGTATGTCTGGCTTTTGGAGGGCGGATAACTCTTATAAAATCAACTCTCACAAGACTAACGACATATTACTTATCAGCATTTAAAGCTTCAAATGAAGTACTAACAATAATACGCAAAATACAATCGAAATTCTTATGGGGAGGAGGGAGTAAAACTGAAAATGAACCCATACATTGGATAAAATCGAAAAATATATGTCAAGAAATACGCAAAAGGGGGCTAGGGATAAAAAATCTAGAACTATTTAATATAGCATTACTAGAAAAATGTGTCTGGAAAATCATGTCAAACAATGAAAGTCTATTTAGCAAGACTGTTCAGACATTATATCTTTAACCAGAAGGTATGCATAGGGATTGGACAACGATATCAACTTCCAATAGAGCATCTAGATGCAGGAAAGATATAATTAAATCAGTGTGCTCCTCTTACTGGTTCCACAGTAATATGGAGATAAAAATAGGGGATGGAAAAGATACTAAATTCTGGCACTCAATGTGGACCATCCTAAGATGTCCATCAGATGTATCACACAGATTATACTCGATTGCCTCTGATAAAGAGGCACCGGTAGCAGAGAAAGTATGTCGGGAGAGCGAGGAGCTTGTGTGGCTTTGGCACTGGCGTTGACCTCTTTATGAATATGAGTTGCTACTAATACCAGTTCTAGAGTCTCTTATTGCACGGGTACAAATAACTGAGGACGTAGAGGATAGCTGGAGATGGCAGCCAGACAGAAATAAACAGGTATATATGGTGAAAACAGCATATAAAGTTCTAAGTCACTTCGTGGGTTTCACTTTGCAGGAGCAAGAAGGACTAGCTGCAAGTTGGGGAACAGGATCTCCAAGACGAATACAGGCTTTTGTGTGGACACTAAACCAAGAGAGAGTAGCTATGTTCGACAAGCTATATAGCAGAAGATTAATCACAGCCCAGCTACCGGAACCAGGATGTGCTTTTTTCCATAGACACGAAGAGACCCAGAGGCACACATTTTTTTAAATGTAGAAGCTCATACAAAATGTGGCAGAAATTATACAAATGGCTTGTATATGAATCAGTGGGAAGCAACATACCGCAACAACACTACATACTTCACTTGGGCGTCATCAAACGAAAAAAGTGGTGCGAAGTATGGAAATCAATGTGGCACAGCCTAGTTTGAGATAAATGGAAGGCGAGAAATGCTTACGTATTCAAAGGAATTGAGCCTTGTATGGAAACAATTTTAGAACACACCAAAGTAGCTACTTGGTTGTGGGCAAATGCATATGAGAAGTTAGAAGTCGGGTTAGGGCTATCAGATTGGCTACAAAATCTGCAACTGTGTTGTAAATTAACATAGGGGTTGCGTTTTAAACTTGATGTTGTACATATTATTTTAGGCGTACGTCTGTTTTAATAAATATATTAATTTTTTGGATAAAAAAAAGAAATAATAGTCAATTTGTTGCTAACTTAGCAGTTTGCTTTGGGATCCAATCCCTATAGGCTATAAAGCACTTTTATTTATTTCCGTTAGCTAAAGCCTAAATGGGCAGGTTGCCCATTACCACACTGGACGGGCTGAGCCTGCTCTTTTCGAAGGGACACGCCCCGTTCATTTTTAATTGGATGGGTTAACCCGTTAACCATATTATTACGAGAACCAGTTGGCCTAACCTATCCAACGCGCCGCCTGTCGGCTCGTCCTTCTCCTCGGTGTTTTCTTTTTGTTCCTTTGTTCTCCGTATCTCAATCCTCTCCATCCTAATTCTCTATTCATGAGATTTTCCCTCAGAATCCATCAATACCTTTTTGCCGGCAGATTCTTATACAACTGTTATAGGCAAATTTCTTGCTGTTTATGTAGGTATGACATTTGATTTTTCTCGATGCTTCTGTTACTGGAAGACGGATAATGTTCTCGTTTCGGTTTATTCTTTTCAAGTTTGGTGATTTGAGTTTATTTGGAATGACCTGCTGTGTCCGTGAATTTGATAGTCTTGGATTGGACTGCGATGCTTTGTTTGGGAATTGATGAATCATGCTCCTTTTGTATTTCGCGTTTGATGTTGCTTTATTTATCAGAATTTGCTTCATGTTAAGACTTTAGCGGTGTACTATCTATATATTGGCTAACTGATTGGCCAGAACTTCCAATTCCTTCCCGATTAGACGTGTAAAGGATCAATTTTGTGTATTGTTTGAAGTTTTTTTTTCTTCTTCTTCTTCAGTAGCTTCCCTAGAAATTTATTTCACGTGATGTATGCTGTTGGTCCCTTTTCTGCTCTGTGTTTCCGTTAGACTAGATTTGCCTGTTTAATTTGGTTTGAAATTATCTTTGTAATTTGTATGCACTTATTCTATAATTTTTTTTCGCCATCTCTGTTCTAAGTTTGTGGTTGTTTGATTTATGAATAGATGGAGCAAGGCACAGGCATGTTTAATGTGTCACAAACCAGTAGTGTCTTATACTGCAAGTGTGGAATTCTGATGGTACCGAATGCTGCAAATATGTGTGCGAAATGCTTGCGCTCTGAAGTCGACATCACAGAAGGCCTCCATGTGATCATCGTCCATTGCCCTGAGTGTGACACTTATTTGCAGCCTCCTAGAACCTGGCTCAAAGCTCAGCTAGAATCTAAAGGGCTCTTGGCATTTTGTGTCAAGAGGTTGAAGAAATTGAACAAGGTCCACCTGGTACATGCAGAGTTTATTTGGACTGAGCCCCACTCGAAGAGGATTTAAGTCAAGCTGAGGGTACAGAAAGAGGTTCTCAATGGAGCCATATACACTGTTGAATAGGTAGTCCAAGATCAGATGTGTGAATCTTGTATGAGGGTTCAAGCTAATCCTAATCAGTGGGTTGCAGCAGTTCAACTTCGTCAGCATGTTTCTCACAGGCACACTTTTTTCTACCTGGAGCAGCTTATTATTAAGCATGATGCTGCCAAGCATGCCATCAAAATCAAGCAGACAGATCAGGGTGTTGATTTCTTTTTTGGTAACAGAAGCCATGCCGTGAAGTTTGTTGAGTTCGTGGGGAAGGTGGCTCCAATTAGGGGACGTAACGACAATCAATTTGTATCTCATGCTGGTAAGAGCAATAACTACAACTACAAGTACAGTTTCTCAGTAGAGATCAGCCCCATTTTTGTGAGGATCTTATTCGCCTACCTCATAAAGTGGCTCTTAGTTTGGGAAATTTGGGGCCCCTTGTAATATGCAGCAAAGTCACCAACAGCATAGTCCTGTTAGACCCATTCACTTTCAGGCAGAGCTTCTTAGATGCTGAGCAATACTGGAGATCGTCGTTCAAGCCCTTGTTATCAAGTAGGCAGCTTGTGGAATACATAGTGTTAGATGTGGAGGCAGTTTCCTCTGAAGTCAGCGTAGGTGGTTTAAAGTATGTTCTAGCTGATGTCCAAGTCGCCCGCGTATCGGATTTTGGCAAGAACAACACAATCTTTAATGTGAGGACTCACTTGGGGCACCTTTTGAACCCTGGCGACTTTGCTCTTGGTTATGACTTATACGGTGCCAACAACAACGATATAGAATTGGACAAGCATAAAGGTCTAGTTCTCCCAGACGTTATATTAATAAAAAAGAGCTACGAAGAGAATCGCCAAAAGAAACGCAACAAGCCACGATCATGGAAGCTGAAGTCGCTCGACATGGAGATTGACAACTCTGCCAGAGGTAGAGAGAACGAAGAGAAGACGAACTCCGAGTACGAACAGTTCTTGAGAGATCTGGAAGAGAATCCGGAGCTGAGATTCAATCTGTCCCTCTACCGTAACAAAGAATATCAGCCATCAGAAATGGCTTCAGTGGCTGATGGAGATGATGTTCCTTCTATTCCGTTGGAAGAGCTGCTCGGAGACCTGGATTTAAGCGATGATGAAGTTGATGATGGCATGAGAGAATAATACAGTTTTTGCGTTTCTTTCAGTTTTGCTTGTGAGTTTTGGCATACAGATTTGTGTTCTGATTTTGTAGACTTGTGTTTTGAGATTGCCTTGTACTCCCTGCTATCACCATCAGATGTTATCGATATAATAATTTGTTGTACCTTTAATTCAACTTTGCACAATAAGCTCAAAATAGTTTCCTATAGGAACTTCAGCTACACCGACGCCACGATCCGATGAACTGGGTGCATCCAATGAAAATTGAACCTTAAATCTTATACTTTCTATATTTAAATTCAAGAATAATAATTATCTCAGGATACTAGAGCCATAACATCCCCATCCCCTCTCGCAATCCCCAAGAATAGATAACGAATTCATGCAGAATTCTTAAGGCAACTTCAATTCATATTCAACTGTCTCATCCCACGGTTCTCTCGGCTACTTGTAGTAGCTGACCGAACTTGCAACGTTCTCAATACTTGTGCATTGAGACTAACAAAACATTTAAAGCAAAACAGCTATATGAACTTGGGTTGCGCTCTCTTGGTCCGTGTAATCCGTCGCACGTTCTATCCCATTGAATTACTCCCCAAGATCCAGTTGTTCATTTATAAAATTCCATGATCCAAATGCCAAACACGCAACAGACTTTTTTCATTTCTTTAAATCCAGCTTGCTTTGCCAAGTTGTTAAATTCCTTTTCTGACCTCTCCTTCCCACCGGGATTGAATGCTAGCATGGCAACATCGAATCTCGCCGCAGACTTCAACTCTGCCCCTACGTTTGGCTCCTCACCCATAATCGCATCAGCAATAATCACTTTGCCGTCATCAGGCAGCGAGTCGTAACAATTTTTTAGTAACTTTTGGCAATGATCGTCGCTCCAATCATGACAAATCCACTGTAAAAAAAAAAAATACTAATCAGTTCAAGAATCATTTAACTGGAAATCACATGTGTATATCTTTAATCACCACCTTCATAAAAATAGCATCCGCTTTGGGCACACTGACAAACATATCTCCGCTCACATGCTTCACCCCTGCACGAAAGGATTTGTTATGATAGAAAAGTTCCTAGAAGAAACATGAAGGCGAAAGAGAAACACCCACTCGACCATTTCCGGTGAATCTCGGTTATACGGAGAGTGATCCGGGATAATATGGTCGTATTCTACTAGATTGACGAGAAGATGAAGTTTCCAATACTGAGTAACATACCATTTTATATATAGCTTAGGTTTCATGTTAATAATGTACCCGGATAATACGGAGCATCCTGCAGAACGTGATGCAGATCAAAGTTTATGCCATTGATAGATGGATACTTAGCCGTGATCATCCTCAGTGTAGCACCAATTCCACCTCCAACATCTACAAGAGATTTTAGACCCTCAAAGCCTTGGTATGTGTCAAGAATTTTCGTCATGACAAGAGTCGTTTGGTTGTACATTGCTTGGTTAAAGACTTTGTTGAATCTCAAATCCGTGGCTGGATACTCAAATGCGTTCATTCCATGGGCACGATCAAATGGCACGCCGCCATCAAGAATAGCATCTTTTAGATGATACCTGTTCGAGGAAAATCCTCAGCTAATAAGCTAGAATAAAAAAACTCATATAAAAAGAAATTATGGCTCTATTTATATAAAATAAAATTTTAAAAAATAAAAATAATAAATAATAAATTTCACTCACCATGTCTCCATAAAAATCTTATCTTGAATTGAAAGAGAAAGGGGACCCAGAGAAACCCCATCCTCATTCGTCGTCAGAAACCTGCACGCCGGCGCCAGAGAATACCGGCGCTCGGCGCCTCCATCCACCAGTGCAACGACGCGGCAGTCGACGACGGAGTGGGCCGCGAGGAGGCGGAGGATTCTATCAATCATCGTGCCTGCATTGGAATTGGTTGTGGGTAGCTGTGCAGCAAGCTCGGAAGCAGAAATGGGGGCTTCCGGTCCAGCTTTTCGTATCATCTCAAGAAGATCGAGCTCCAAGGCGGTTCTCAGTGCCATGGGAAGGACTGAACCCAAGGCCAAATCCATGGCAAAAGAGAAAGCTTGTTCGTCCGAAGTATCCATGGAACAAGTTCAGAGTTCAGACACTTCTTTTTTATTTGTTATTTTATCGCCGGTCAGGGAGAGCTCAACTTATAGAAAAATGGAAAATGTAAATATGTTAGAAAAATAATTTTGTTTAAAATTATTTTATAAAAAAAATTATTTAAAAATTATTTTATTTTAAATTATTTTGAAGTTAAAATAAAATAAGTTTTAAATCAGTTCTACTTAATTGAACTGATGAGAAATACGGGTTGTGAGATTGAATTGAATTGGGACAAATACAATACCACTTACCTATAACCAGAAAGTTAACTCGTAGAAGGTCTGCTCATTAATGGGTTATATTAAATATATACCAAGGTCACATGATTGTCGAATTTAAGAAATCATTTAGCTTGCTTGTTTTCTTTGGCAGAGAAATATTCGTACGATTGTGAGTTGAGCTTTGAAACTGTTAAAGATTTTAAAAAATAACTATAGAAGATAATTTTATTTGTCGAGTTATTTCTCTATTTGTGCTCGAATCAAAACCCTACTCTTGCAATTTCGCTGATTTATGTTTCTCAATTCGTTGGCTTTAATTGTTTTGATTCCTTCTTCTTTGGCTCGGCGAGCGATACTTAATTTGATTATGATTTCTGTGACATGATTGGTTATGATGGTGTAGTTTCTCTTTCTTCGTTTGTTTTTTTTGTTGTTTGTGTGGATGGGTTGGTTTCTTGTTTTCGTTGATCACTATGCTGGCTCTTTTGAAAAATATTCATTTAAGATTCGCTATATCTTTTCTGGTAATTGAAGAAAAATTCTTTCTTTACATGTGGAAAAGAAATGTAGAATGTCTGTTTCAGCATTGCACTGATTTTTCAATCAATTTTGGTGGTTAGTTCTTGGAAGTTGAAAAAGTAGATGTCCTTTTCAGCCTTGCACTGTTGCTGGATTTGATATCTTTAGCTTTTACAATAAATATTCAGTACAGTTGGGTTGGTCTTTACTCTTTCTCCTTCAAATTTTTTATGGAGAATTTATTATGTTGCTCATTCCAACATCGTGTTCCTCTGCCGCATAATTTTCGCCAGTTCGTGAATTGCAGTGTTTTGTCAATTTTTTTGTTCCTGAATTCTTGTGGTAAATAAGGATATCTCCACAGTTGCAACTCCACTACCACGGGTCTTATAATTTTGGGTGGGTTTATTAAGAATTATGCATTTATTTATGAAATTACATAGGACTATTGTTATTGTTATGTGAATATGATTTCTTGCATTATAGATGTGATTTCTTTTAATTAATTGATACCTTAATTATTTAAATATTATTGAGATTATACAGAGACAATTTATTTGAATATATTGAGTTACTTTATTATAGTTAGTGGAAGTATGTTGATTATATAAACATTTATTAGTGATATAATTTTTAATCCCGTCGGGTGTCAGAATTATTATCATTTTGGTTGATTATGTGTGCTTTATTATGCATATTATTATTTATTTATTTTTTCTTAAATCCCCGTCGGGTAATCCAGAGTAATAAATTAATATATTATTTTGTGTGTGTTTTATTTATTATTCTGTAAATTCCCATCGGGTAATCCGATTCAATAAATTTATGTGTTATGGTATTTATTATATATTATTCCGTAAATTCCCGTAGGGTAATCCAGATATAAATTATGTGTTATTTATTATTCCATAAATTCCCGTCGGGTAATCCGAACAATAAAGTATAGGTTGATATGATAGAACTCGTGGATTATTTTCCTTGGTCAGATGTTACATTACCCTCTGCTAGTACTGCTTCAGCTTATGCTGATCTGTTGAAATCTTCTCCTTTGAATGGCGCTAATTATCTTATTGATGTTCATCTGGATAAACCTGCGGAGACTGCAATTCCGGTTGATGCTGCATTGTCAAAGGCTTATGATAATTGAGTCAACGCAAATAGGATGACAAAATGTCATGTCCTTTTTAGGTTTAAGTGTACCACTCCGAAGAACCTATATTAAAATTGTGAATTTTAAGGATATTTTAGACAATATTGAAAAGAAGTATGGTCAAACTTCTCAAGCTCACGTAGACAATCTTTGAAAATCATTCATCAAGATTAAGTGCGGAGATAACGAGGATGTCAAGGCTCATGCGAACAAGAAGATTTCTCCCACAATGCCAACCTATACAAGATAATTTGTATTAAAGCATTTCATACAAATTGTGATGGTAATATTATTCTACTTTGTTTGATAAGTTTTGTGAAGAGGATGGTATTATTCACATGAAAGCCATGACTTATTCTCCTGAGTAGAATGGTATAGCAAAGAGAAGGAATTGTACACAGTTAGAAATGGTAAGATCCATGTTGGCTCATGCTAACATTCCTACTATTTTTTGGGGTGATGCATATTGACTGCTGCCTATATTTTGAATAGAGTTCCAACAAAATCAGTTAAGACTACACCTTATGAAGTTTGTTTCGGAAGAAAGGACAGTTTAAATCATCTTCGAGTTTGGGGTTGCGTAGCTCATGCACTTATCCTTAATCCTTCAAGAGATAAGCTAAGTTCTAAAACTAGAAAATATTTTCTCATTGGATATTTTGATTGGTCTAAGGATTACAAGCTATACGACCCAGTTGCTAAGGTAGTAGTAGAAAGTCGCAATGTCAATTTCTTAGAAGATAAATTCAAATATGAGAATTTGGAAGGAGAAAAGAATTTGCTTGAGGAAATTGATGAGAAAGTCACCATCTTTGAAGCAGCCTACTAAGTCACACGCTATTTCTAGAAAAAAGAAAGAATATCCTGAAACCACTAGAAAAAGCTTAAGAGTTACTAACTGTTCTATTGGTTCAGAATATCATATTTATAATGGTAAAATTTGTGAAATTGTCAGATTAAATGAAGATATGCATGATCCAAATACCGTTCAGAGGTTGTGACAGATGTAGATAAAGAGTTATGGTTAGAAGCTATGCACGAGGAGCTTAAATCTTTTCATAAAACTAATGAATGGACTTTATGATCTTCCTACAGATGCTCAAGTGATTGGTTGTAAATGGGTATTTAAGAGGAAGAAAAATTCTAAAGGTATTGTTGAAAAGTATAAAGCTCGTTTAGTTGCAAAAGGACAATCAAACACATGGAATTGATTATGCTGAAACATTTTCTTCTTTTGCACGCATTCAATCAATAAGAGTCATACTTGCTTTGGTTGCATACTTTGATTTTGAGTTATATAAAATGGATGTGAAAATAACTTTTTTGAATGGTGAACTTGAAGAAGATATCTATATGGAGCAACATAAAGGTTTTTTGGTTCAAGGAAGTGAAAACAAGACATGCAAACTAAATCGATCTCTCTATGGTTTGAAGCAAACCTCTCGACAATGGAATATAAAGTTTCATGAAAAAGTCATTGTTTCTGGTTTTATTCAGAATTCAGCAGAGCTTTGCATTTATGTTAAGAAAGTGGGAGAATATATTGTGTTATTAACATTATATGTTGATAATATTCTTTTGATTAAAAACAACAATAATCTTTTATTTGAGACAAATAAGTGGTTATTCTCTGTATTTGAAATAAAAGACTTGGGAGAAGGTTCTTTTATCCTTGGGATTAAAATCGTTAGTGGTAGAGCTGCACGAAAGATTTCATTGTTACAAGAGAGTTATATTACTCTATACTTGAGAAGTTTAATATGACAATGTGCATAGAACGAAAGATTCCATATAATTCTTTTATCAAGTTGACCAAGGAGCAAATTCTTATTCATGTTGTCTATATCCCGTATGTTTCTGTTGTGGGTAACTTGATGTGCGCTATGACTTGTACTAGACCTGATCTTGCTTATGCATTGAGTTTGCTTAGTCTATTTCAGTCAAACACAGGGTATGCTCATTGGGAAGCTATGAAGTGGGTTCTGAAATATCTTAAACGTACCAAATTTTATGCACTTTCTTATCAGAAAAACTCCTTGGATATTTATGGTTATTCGGATTTAGATTTTCAGGGTTATGTTGATATTAGAAAATCTACTTTTGGATTTATTTTCATGTTCTGTGGAGCTGCTGTTTCATGGAAGAGTAATAAACAAGAAGATTGTTGCTCATTCTACCATGGAAGCTGAATATTTTGGTATGAATCATGCGGCGAAAGAAAAAAGTATTCTTGAGTAGATTTATGAATGAGTTGCTTATAGTTCCATGTGTGGAACATCCTATTCGGATTTTGTATGATAACACAACTGCGATAGAAGGGAGATTTCATTATATACGTGATATGATCAAAATTGGAGAAGTAACTATTGAAAAAGTTCCGTCTGCCACAAATCTAGCAGATTCATTTACCAAGTGTTTAAGCATTTCTATACTTATTGAACATGTGAACAATATGATGCTTGTTATTTTGTGATTCAAATATAAGTGGGAGATTTTTATTATTATTCATTTATTTCTTCATGTGTTTGATATATGTGATTGATTCTCACTGGATTTGATATGTGCGCACATGTTGTCCCAATTCAGGGCTTAGTTTCACATGATTATGCTTTTGGTGCATTTACTGATGGGTTTGTGGAACGACATCTATCAGGTGCAAGACTTGTCTGTGAGTCGATTAGCTCAGGCCTATGGACATGGTAGGGGCATAGTCCTTAGTGTCCCCGAGACAATCACTATTGCTATAATAGCAAGTACACTGTGCAGTAATGAGCATCATTTGATCGTTGGATCTAGTTTAATTCTCTTGTCAGACCCAACCTTGGTATATTGAAAGCAAATTATGCAGACCTGGGATAGTTGTATGGCTTGTAATTGGTATACTCAGGTATTATTCTTGAAACAAAATTAAGTGGGAGGTTGTTGGAAAATAATTTTGTTTAAAGTTATTTTTACAAAATATTTATTTTAAAGCTTATTTTGTTTTAAATTATTTTGGAGTCAAAACAAAATAAGTTTTAAAGGGCTTTCACTTAATTGGACTGATCAAAGATATGAGTTTGTGAGATTGAATTAAATTGAGCGAAATCCAATACCACTTACCTATAGCCAGAAAGTTAAGTCGTAGAGGACATGTCCATTAACGGGTTATGTTGAATATATACCTCTAAGGTCACACAATTGTCGAATCTAAGAAATTCTTTAGCCTGACTGGTTTCCTTGGGGAGATGAATGTTCGTACGATTGTGAGATGTTTGGGCTTTGAAGCTGTTGAAGATTTTGGAAGACAACTATGGCAGGTAGTTCTTGATAACTTTATTTGTTGATTGATTTCTGTATTTGTGAATCCTCTCCAACAAAATGGGGATTGAAAATTCAAATAGGCAAAATCTTTCTTCTATTTATGGTTGAAACATTCAAAATCTACTAAATAAATAAATGTAAGGAAAAAAATCATGAAATATACTATAACACGTTTAAAAGAAATATGAGAGTTAATTTGGTATTTATCCCTTTATTATGTTTAATACGTAACTTATTCCCTTATACTTTCAAAACAACTAAAGATAACTACCTTTATTTGAAAAAAAAAGGTCAATACTCTATTGTCCCTTGTGCTTCTTAATCTAAATATTTTTGAAAAATAACCAATCTGCCCTTAGGTGTTGAACGTTTTTCTCAATTTTCATTGTTAGTGTTAGGGGGTGTTTTGCGCAGACCCTCTTATGCTTATAATTGGATTATAATAACTTTTTTGAAAAAATGAAGAGTTATTTTTTGAAAAAAAAAAAGTGATTATAATTAGATTATAATTTTAAGAAGTCTGCGCAAAACATGGCCTTAGTCATACCAAATATTTTATCCACTGGCCTGGCCCCAAGGGCGTACGCAGGGGACGGGGCCCTGGCCCTCATGAGTGGCCATACACCCGTCCCAAGAAAAAAAAATTATTTGAATTTTTATTCATGCTATTTTGGGTATCTTTTACGTGATAATACTGTTAATTTTTATTTAATGTTTAAGATTTTCATTTAAATTGGATTTTTTATTTTAATTATTGTTGTCTAAATTCTTTACTATAAATTTATTTATATTTTTTTCATCTCTGTGTTGATAAACCTGCTTTATTAGTATAAATCTATTTTAAGAATTATTTATATAAATAAATTAGATAGTATAAAATAAATTATGTAGCTTTTATTTTTTATCATTATTTGAGTTGGTAAAATTATTATTTTTCATAACTGTTGATCAAATAAATTATTTTTTCGTCCTCAAAAATATATATATATTATTCCCCTAAATAAATTTATTTTTGTCTCTTAAATTTTTCTATGACCCTTTTAAAAAAAAATTCAACCCCCCCTAAATTTTTTTCATGCGACCGCCCTTGCCTGGCCCTCAAAACGTTTGAAGATTGGACATTTAACAACAATTCTAAACAATAAATCACTTCCGGCCGGTCTAAATGTGTCCAGCCTAACCCGTCCCCAAAAAAGGGTAAACGGGCCTAAATGGGTCTGGCCTGTTCCGCCCACAAAAAATGGATAAACAAGTTAGGCTCGCCCATTTTTTGATGAGCGGCGATGGGCATGCTGGAAAAAATGAGCGGGCTCAAATATGCCCTCCCGCTTGTTTTTGAATGATTAATAAATATATATATATATATATATATATATATATATACTTTCATAATAAGAAAATTGGTGTTGCCTAGTGGTTAAGTGACTTGTTTGTGAATTTGAAGGCCATGGGTTTGAATCCCATTAACTTCAACCCCTTTAATTTTAAAAAAAAACTATTAATAATAATATAAATGATAAAAAATAATAATATAATAATAATAAATATAAATATATTAATAAAAATAAATAAAAAATGATGGGCATATATTCTAAACGGGCGGACCTCGATTGGCCCATAATAAAAATGAGGGCGCCGACCTTGAGTTTGAGGTTTAGAATTTAGTTATTCTATTCAGTTATGAATACCAAACCTTGTTCGATTCAGTTACGATTATGAACGAGTTTAAATTATAATCATAAATTATTTTTTTGTAAGAATAACAAAAAAAATTCTACTAATTGGTTCAGTTATTTGTTAATTCAGTTAACCGTATAAATAATAATATTTGTAGTTATAAGAAAATAAAAAAAAAACATAAATTTAAAATTAAAAAATATATATTTAATTATTCAATTAACCAAAATAATAATAAAATAATCAAACAAATTTAATTATTTAATTATTCAATTCAACTATAAAATATCAAATCTTATTCAATTCAATATCGACCGAATCAAATAATCCAATAATCACCCATACACCACACCCCCTCATGTTGTTGTCTTAATGCAACTTTTTGAAAACTTTGAGGTTCGCCCCCCACCCCTGCCCTTGCCCCATTGAACCCAGATCATGGGTCCTTGCACAAACCACAATCAAAGAAAGGCTTCCACAACCAATCCAACAAAAGATTATCATCCCCCTGTCATATCGTGCTAACGCGCAACATCGCGTTGAAGAGGTCCCCAAGCACGAGAAAAATCCTCTCATAGTTGTTTGGCCACTGTGTAAACCGGGGTAACAAAAAGGTTACTTGGAACAAAATCCAAGAATAGACATAAATCAAAAGCATGCCCAGATTGCAAGTCTATCAGTTCTCCTTTTCTTCTTCTTTTGCTTTTCCCCTTCAGAGTTCATAAATAGCTGGAACGATGTACATCAAGTCAATGATTTGATTTTAAATATCAACCATCTTCACCAACTTATCGTACAGAATTCTGTCATCCCTGCCAGTGTTGCTTTTCAACAGTGCACTTTGCACAAGCTCCTAGTCATGACAAACGCAAATAAGAGGTTGTGCTATGCAGACACAGTTCAGTTAATGAAGGACCATGGAAAACAAACCTTGACATCTCGGTATGATAGAAACTTGCCCAGGTTATGGAGGATCAACCTCAAATCTTCAACCTGCGAAGAATATCAAGTTAAAGCGTAGAGATCCAGGCAAACATCTTTCTAATAAGTAAAGTTAAGTTAGCTTACTCTGATGTATCCAACACGATTCCTATCGAAAAACCTAAAGGCCTGCAACAGCTCCCTGTCAGCACCACCATCAGTCTCTTTTTCCTTCAGTACCACCTCAGTTGACTCAAATTTAGGCTTTATATCAAGGGTTTCTATAGTTTCTGAAGCTAGTTTTGAAGCATGCTGCTCCTCATCCTTCTCATTCTGAGTATGTTCTTCACTAACAGTATTGGCAGAGGCCTTTTCTTCATTAAGAATGTCCTGCAATAAATACAGAAGAAAAAGGCATTAAACTATTACAGTGTTATGACCACACTTTATGGCATTCATAAGAGGCAAAATTGTTTCTTGCACTTCCCTAATCTGTTATGGATCATGTTTCAAGCTGGTGGCCTGAACTGCCCGCACCCGCATTACTCTAAAAACAATTTTGAAGTCGGCATAATTCCCCTCTGTTATTTATGTGATTGGATTTAAACACATCTAGCTCGTACACAGGTGATTTTATATTCCAGCAATATTCATTCAGTCATGATGTGTGCTTGCCTTGTTTATTTCTTCATCTTCCTCAGGATCCTCCTCTGGCTCTTCCTCTTCAGATTCAGCATCCATCCTAGGGTCGCCAACTTTAGTCTCTTCCTTAATGTCATGCTCTATTGTAGGCCGATCTACTCGAGGCTTGTCAACTTCAAGCTCTTCCTTAATATCATTCTCTATCTTAGGTTCATCAACTACAGGCTCTTTCACAGTTTCATTCTTCATCTTAGCCTCATCAACGTCTTGCGCAGCACTGGTCTCATCCTTGATAATGCTCCTGTCTTCTTTGCAGGTGCCATCAGTGGCTTCAGTCTCCACAGATTTGACATCAACAGATGTATCTGCCTTTACCCGCTTTCTTGCTGAATTTTCATTATTTTCTTTAATGGAAGTTT
>JAOWBN010182470.1:0-16805 GCA_028565015.1 Pinguicula moranensis
GCCAAGTATGCGATAAGCCTATATCCGACGAGCATCACCGCCAATGCCGCCACCGACACCGCTACATCATCCAGCCCCACCGCCTTCACCGCCGGGAGATCTTCGACACGGCACACTCCGCCGTTTCCACACACATACGTTTCGCCGGGACTGTACTGCGATCTCAACAGAAGCTTGAACGTATACTGACTGACGGACAGATACTTGATCCAGTTGATAAATCCAGGGACATGTTGAACATAATACCCGCTCGCGAGTAAGAAGGTGAGCATGATAACAGATCCGAGAACGGTGGCCGATTTCTCCCTCATGATGGCGGCTCCGATGGCCAGGCCGAGGCCGTGAGAGACAAGCACGCTGTAGAGGAGGAGGAGTAGGCCGGAGAGGAAGGAAACAGGGGAGGGTTTTAAACCGGCCATCCAGTAAGTGATGGTGAAGAAGACGGCGGGGAGGACGAGTTCCATGGGGAGGTCGCCGAGGTTTAGGGCCATGAAGTAGGAAGAGAGGCGGTACATGCCGGAAGATCGCTCCTTCGCGAGCATCATTCGTTCTTGAGGGAATGTGAAGATGGCTTGGAAGAGAGGGTAGAAGCCCCAGAAGCCGGCGACGAAGAAGAGAAGGCCAACCTGCAAAGTAAGTGTTTGATGAAATGACTCAATTAGTTTCCTATCTTGTTACACACCAAGTGTTTGATGGAATGACCCAAACACTTTCCAATGCAAAGTTTAGAAAGGATTACCTGATCTTGTAGATGGTTTATGTCTGATTGCCACTAGAGTAAGCCACACAAGATGGACACGATCAGCACCTGAAACACTTTGAGCGTGGAGAAAGTTTCATGCTTCCTTTCCTTGATTCCTCTCCTGAACAACACGGAGAATTGTGTCTGTTGAACTATCAAACTGCATTGATCAAGTGGGTTGGAGATTCACTTGGAATGAGTTGTGAGGACGTGAAGTCATTGGAGCAATCAGCAGAAACTGAAGGAAGTAATGGAATGAGGTTGACGAAGTACAGTACGAATGAAGTCGTAATAATAGATGAACGAATTAAGAAGTGTTGCGAGGAAACAAGTGAAAACGCAATCTCACATCTAACAGATGCACAAATCAAAGGATGACACGTGGAGGATATAGAGTGTATGATCTACATTGATCGGACGGACGAGACCTCTTGACAGCTGTAGAGTTTTAGTAGTTTACGTCTTTGTTAGTATAAAACACGTTTTAGTAACTGTTTTTGTAGATTGTGAGAATCAGTCAGTTATTGTTTGAAATGAGAAGAATTCATATTTTGTTTTTGCGTCCCTGATTTTCTACTCTGTTTCTCCGTCATTGATCCTACACAAGAATTGACAAGATCGTCAATTCAAGATGGTATCAGAGCGATCTTATTGATGGAAATAGCAAAGTGTTCGAAGCTACCGATTGATTTGTGAGGTTGTGTAGATTCAGGTTTTTTTTCTGAAATAAGATGACAATTACCGAGATTGAAAAGGAAAGAGAGTTGTTGGTGATGAAGCGCAGATAGCAACTCGATGATCTACTGGAGGAGCAGTTGTAGGTACATGGAGCAGATAGTCCAGGTATGCAGCTGACCTCATTTTTGCTTAATGAGTCTAATTACCTACTCTGGAAAGGAGCGGTTGTATTTGCTTTAGAAGCAAAATTGAAAGTTGGATTGATTTATGGTTCAATTAAGAAACCGAATGAAGATTCTTGTGTGTTCTTGGCTTAGAGCCTCAATGCAACCGGAATTGATGAAATCTTATATGTTTATTACTGATGCAAAATTAATGTGGGAGAGTCTTGAGCGAAGGTTAGGTGCAACAAGCTTGGCTCAAGTGTTTGAGATTAAGAGGAACATGACTGTTACAAGGCAAGGGAATTCTACTGTGTGATTTTTTTGGGAAGCTGAAAGTAATGTTGGACCAAATGGCACAATTGAGATCAACTCCTTACATCCCTGGAGAGGTTGGAGAGATGCTGATAAGGCGTGAGAATGAAGACAAGGTGATGACTTTTCTTATGGGGTTGAATGATGTTTTGATAATGAGAGAGGCTATATTATACGGACTGATCCCTTGCTAGACATTGATCAAGCATATAATCTGGTGGCAGCAGCTGAAAAGCAAAAAACAAGTAAGCATCAACATGGGTGCGGGGCGGGATAATATAAGTGCTGCTATGCTGGCCAAGGGAATAAATTGGAAGAAGGATGCAAAAGGAATGAAACCTGACAAAACTCATCTAAAATGTAGTCATTGCACAAGAACTGGCCATACAGTTGCGGACTGTTTTAAACTGAAGGGGTACCCGACAGGTTGGGGGGATAGACGAAGTGACAAAGGAGCATTGAAACGTGACCATTGTACTAGAACCGGACATATAATTGATCAGTGCTATAAGTTGAAGGGGTATCCAGAAGGCTACTTTGATCATAAGAAGGGAGTATCCCAAAACTATTCTGTGAATCAAGCCACCTTTTCTGGAGGCAAGTATGATGATACACCTCGAGATCAGGACAACAAAGAACTGCACAGCCTGTATGAGATGGTGGGAACTATGAAGAAAGAATTGGATAGACTGTCCAAGGGAAAAGCAGCGGCTGGATCTGACAACTGTCCAATGGTGAACATGGCACATTTTGCCAATTTTGCAGGTAACACATCCTTTATTCCATGAATATTGTTAACAGTGCAACAATTTCTGCAGAAGAGTGGATTGTGGACACTGGTGCCACAAATCATATGAGCATTAGCCAGAGAAGTATGGTAGAAGTGCGCTGTTTTTCATCACTCACACCTGTTTGGCTGCCTGATGGCAGTACAAAGACGGTGCAAAGTTGTGGAGATATATTACTATCAGACAAGATAATCCTCAAATCTTGTATTTATATACCAAGTTTCAAATACAATCTTTTATCCGTGCGAAAACTGACAAGGGATTCAGATTGTGTCTTCTGTTTCTTCCCTGATGAATGTATACTGCAGGACCGTAGAACCAGACAAGTTGTTGCTGTAGGACATGTCAAGCACGAACTATACGTACTGGATATTACTTCTTTTCATCTTGATGTTACTAGAAGAGGATATGCAAGACTACAGACTTGTCTCGCAGCAGCAGTAGAAGCAAAAAAATTACTGACAGTAGAGAATTAAACCTTTGAAGCATGTGTAGCAGTGTCTTCAACTTTGTTGCATGGGAGACTTGGGCATCCATCTGCAGATGTAATGGCACATTTAGAGGGCTTAAATAAACGCATGTCAGATAAACAAACTGTTGAGACATGTGAAGTTTGTCCTATGTCTAAGCAAGGCAGACTGCCTTTTGATTCCAGTGTACACAGATCACAACAATGTTTTGATTTGGTACATGTTGATGTGGGGGGGCCTTATAAGATTCCATCTATGACTTCTTGCCAATACTTCTTGACTATTGTGGATGATTGTAGTCGCTGCATCTGTACTTTTCTGTTCAAATATAAGGACCAAGTATACGGATTACTTGAAGAGTTTATCCTCTTGATCATAACACAATTCAGCAAAACTATTAAAGTCTTTCGCACAGATAATGGGACTGAATTTCTAAATGATAGAGTGATTAAATTGTTCAGGGATAATGGGATCATACACCAAAGAAGCTGTACATATACACCTCAACAAAATGGTTTGGTGGAAAGAAGACATAGGACACTTTTACAGGTTGCACGTGCTTTGTTATTCCAATCTAACTTAACAAAGTTGTTCTGGGGCGAAGCTATACTCACTGAAACTTTCTTACTCAACCGGTGGCCCAGTAGAGTATTTTCCTGGCAGTCACCTTATGAGGTGTTGCATCTTGCCAAACCAAACCTTGATGATCTAAGAATTTTTGGAAGCATTTGTTTTGTGATGAACAATAAACCAGGGAGAGATAAACTGGATAAAAGGGCATTCAAGGGAATTTTTGTTGGATATCCTGCATGTATAAAAGGCTACAAAGTGTATATTCTTGAATCCAAGCAAGTGGTTACCTCTAGAGATATACGCTTCCTGGAAGGACAGTTTCTTGGTCCTCACTCTTTTGATTCAGAAGATGATTTCCCTATTGGACAACTTCCATTGAACACTAGCACTGATGTTAAAATGCATGATGAATCAGTGCCTGCTTAGGATCAATCATGTGATACATCTCATCTTCCTGTAGCTGAAATTGCAGATTTGTCTGATCTGCAGTTGCATTCTGACGCAACACATGCAGAATCAGCAGCACCAGCTAATCATACCACAGAGGCAGAGGTCATGTTACCTAATGTACGCAGAAGCAAGAGATCTGTAAAGCCACCTTCTTGGCAGGATGATTTTTATGTATTCAGTAGCACCATTGATAATCCAAATGGAACTCAAAATTCTAACAAGAGTTTCACCAGCCTTTATACTGCAGCTTATTGTGACTTTGCAGCAAACATTTCTGGAGTACAAGAGCCTAAAAATTATCAGCAAGCTCAACAAAATGTGCAGTGGATCAAGGCAATGAATCAACAGTTAAGTGCCTTGGAGAACAACAATACATGGACCCTCACTAATCTGCCTGAAGGAAAGAAAGCTATAGGTTCTAAATGGGTTTACAAGGTCAAGTGCAAACCTGATGGAAGCATTGACAGATACAAGACAAGACTTGTTGCAAAGGGATACAATCAAGTGAATGGCGAATATCACACAAAAAATTTTAGTCCAGTTGCCAAGGTAGTCACGGTTCGCATCCTTTTTGTTGTTGCTGCTGTAAGGAACTGGGCTATCCATCAGCTAGATGTTTACAACGCATTTCTTCATGGATTATTGGACGAAGAAGTATATATGCATCCTCCCCTTGGATATACAAAGGCAAAGAAGGGACAAGTGTGTCTTCTACAAAAATCCTTGTATGGGTTGAAGCAAGCATCAAAGGTAATGGAACTTGGAGTTTACAGGGAAGTTACAGTCTTATGGTTTTGTTCAATCCTGCCATGATTCGTGCCTGTTCACACTCACTTCTCACAACCATCAACTGATTCTTTTAATATATGTTGATGATGTGCTATTGACTGGAACTTTTCTTGCTGAAATGGAGAAGGTTAAGACCTATCTAGATACTGCTTTTTATATTAAAGACCCGGGATTAGCCAGGTACTTTCTTGGCATGGAGATCTTTAGGCCACAGGCTGGAATATGCATTAATCAGCGAAAATATATACATGATCTGTTGTCAGATGCTAGTCACTTGGACAGTTCTGCAGTGTCCACTCCTCTACCTTGTGGTCACAAATATGAAGCGGTTGATCAAGATGGGAGCCCTCTCTACCATAACCCCGAAAAGTACCGCAGATTAGTGGGCAGATTACTCTACCTCAGCTACACTCACCCGAATGTTACTTATGCGGTTCAACAATTGAGTCAATTTGTCCACACTCCACGTGATTCTCACTGGACAGCCACCAAACATGTGTTAAGGTACCTAGCAGGGACTCCAACAGTTGGCCTTTTCTATTCAAGTTCATCATCTTGTAACTTAACTGCCTATAGTGATGCGGATTGGGGGAGTTGCAAATCTACCCGCCATTCATTAACCGGATATTGCATATTTTTGGGAACTAGCCTCATCTCTTGGAAGACCAAAAAGCAACTAACTATAGCCTGCTCTTCAGCCGAGGCCGAGTACCGAGCAATGGCTATGACTGTGAGAGAATTACAGTGGATCACATAGATGCTGGCTGCTTTTCAGGTTGTAAATACACTGCCTATTCCTTTCTTTTGTGACAATCGTGCTGCTCTCGATATTACTGCTAATCCGGTGTTCCATGAACGCACTAAGCACATCGAGGTTGACTGCCATGTCGTGCAAGATCAATACAAAAATGGACTGATTCTGCCGCAACATGTTTCTTCTCAGCGCCAGCTCGCTGATGTGTTCACCAAGGCTCTTGGTGCTCCGCCTTTCACTCTATTTTGGGCAAGATGAACCTCTGGAATGCTCATCTTGAAGGGGGGTGTTGGAATATCAAACTGCAATGATCACGTGTGTTGGAGATTCCCCTGGAATGAGTTGTGAGGACGTGAAGTCAGTGGAACAATCAGCAGAAACTGAAGAATGTTATGGAATGAGGTTGACGAAGTACAGCACGAGTGAAGTCGTAATAACAGACGAACGAATTGAGAAATGTTGCGAGGAAGTGAAAACACGATCTCAAGTTTAACAGATGCACAAATCAAAGGACGACACGTGGGAGGATATAGAATGTATGATCCACATTGATCGGACGGACGAGACCTCTTAACAACTGTAGACTTGTAGAGTTATAGTGGTTTACGTCTCTGGTAGTATAAAACACGTTTTAGTAACTGTTTTTGTGAGTTGAGAAAACCAGTCAGTTTTTGGTTTTGGAATGAGAAGAGGATTTCATATTTTGTTCTTGCGTCTCTGATTTCTACTCTGATTCTCCGTCATTGATCCTACACAAGAATTGACAAATCGTCAATTCAAGACGTCTCTCC
The DNA here is from genome assembly GCA_028565015.1 of Pinguicula moranensis. Taxonomy (NCBI): domain Eukaryota; kingdom Viridiplantae; phylum Streptophyta; class Magnoliopsida; order Lamiales; family Lentibulariaceae; genus Pinguicula; species Pinguicula moranensis. The sequence goes on from JAOWBN010182470.1 coordinate 6,512, forward strand.
CCTCCAATCAGAATTGCTTTCCTCTTTGGCTGACGCTCACGCCTCCGAACAGTCTGCCAGCCATCTTCTTCTTCAATGGAGGAGGGCTGGGTGGGATTTTGGGACAGTGGAGCAGATGGAGTCCCCGCCAATGATGCCGCCGGCAAATTCAGCGGCTGATTTACCGTCCGTAGGGGCTAGGGCTTGACGGAGGAGAGAGGAGACATCATCCAAAAAGTTAGCCATCATTCGTTACCGACAAATCGAGAAATTACAAAGAAGACACTTGTGCGATTTCACATAGGGACACGGTCTCTCCCCTCCCTACGCAGATTGCAGATTGCAGATTGCAGACGTTGTCTTTATTCACTATCTATTCCAATGCAAGCTAGCCTCGGGAAGAAGGTCATATAACATGGATTTCGCGTACTTCTATACAATTTCGCGTATTTCTGAGGTTCCAGACGGTGTAATTTTATATTTGACGTTTGAAATAATTGAGCTGCATGCTTTGGCCTTGAGATGGGCATTCTATTTCTTCCTCAGTTTCCATACCGACGTTGAATCAATTCATGCTTAAATCGGAATAGGATTATAAGTTAGGAAAATGGAGACTTCAGATTCGTCAGCCGTCAATTACTGAAGCATGGACTTTCCGATGCTGCTTTGTTTGATACGAGGTGTTCATACTTTTGTCTCGTTAACTGCCTATTTTACTATGCCTTAGCATGGGATCATGTTTGTAAACGTAGAAAGTTATGGTCCACACACTTGCAATTTATAAAAAAAATCTACGAATTTTAAGGTTTGATATTGAGGGCATGTCTCAGGCTCAGCACTACACCATGTTCTTATGGTTTTTTTGTGGCATTTTCTACATATTGTAGGGTCTTGAAATTTGTGTGTTCTTCTCTTTTGCAATATTTTTTACTTTCAGGATTGTTGTTCTCATTCAAATTCCTCTCCATGTTTATTCAAATTTCTAAGAATGCACAACTAGTTACTGATCCACTATGCTACTTGAATTTACAACTATACGACCAGTAGTTATGTCTCTTGATTATCTGGTCGGAGTACAATCTAGCGGCCTGTGAACTGGCTGATAGAAACAGTGGCATTAGTTCTATACTCCGAAGACGCTAAACTGGTTGTATCAATCGGGATGGCTCCATAACTGAATGAAGGATTGCGCGTCAGCTTTGGCTCGACGGGTCGATCACTCAGGAGCATCACGAGAATTTCAGACATAGTTGGCCTTGAAGAAGGTTGTGATTGCGTGCAAATCAATGCTACTTCTACCATTTTCTTTATGTCTTCGGATCGATACTCTTCTGATTTTAACGTCTCATCCGCTAGTTTCTCATGAGTGCCGTTATCATACAATTTCCATGCCTGCATATTATTATGATCATCAATTTAGAAACGATAAATTGATTGTTGAAGGGGAAGAATTTGTGTACAAGTTACCTCTTGAAGCAGATATTCAGTACCAAAATCAGCATTCATGTCATTGCATCTCCGACCGCTGATGATTTCAAGGATTACGACTCCAAAGCCGTACGTGTCAACCTTTGTGGACATATGCCCGTGGATTGCGTATTCTGGTGCTGTATAGCCCCTGATCCAAGAAATTCAGGTAAGAAACCGCCAATTCCTTAACTTTCTTCTCTATTTGTTGTTTCTGACAGGGCCTAATGTGATGATGGAGGTATTATCAAACTTAGAAAGTGCATGAACAGAGATGAGAACTTACAATGTCCCTGCAAATTTACTGCTAACATGACTCTGATTCTCTGGTAGAAGCCTTGCTAGCCCAAAGTCCGCAATCTTGGCTTGGAATAAATCATCCAGCAGGATATTTCCAGGCTTTATATCCCGGTGTATGATGGTTACATGGTATTGCTCATGCAGATATGCAAGGCCCCTGGCTGTCCCAAAGATTATATCAAACCGCTGTTTCCAGTTGAGCGTACCTCGATTGGCCCCTGTCATGAACATGCATTAGATTTGTAAGAAGAAAAAAGGTTAGTTACAAACCTGTGAAGATCAGCATACCATATAAATATCTGTCGAGGCTTCTATTTGCTATGTACTCGTAAACAAGAAGCAGCTCTGATCCTTTGCTGCAGCATCCTAAGAGACGGACAAGATTGCGGTGATGAACATTACTTATAAGTCTGACTTCTGTCTCGAAATCAGCCTTTGCTCTACCAGAATAAATGGCCAATCTCTTGACTGCAACGATACTGCCATTCTTCAAGGTGCCCTGATTGATTTTTAACAATTTTTAGTCCCTGCAGCTGCAGAATGAAGAAACTTCAGAACAGGTTTAGGTATTTACCTTGTACACATCACCAAAACCTCCTTCTCCTAGTTTATTCTCTTCGCTAAAACTGTTTGTTGCTCTTTTCAAATCCTTGTAGCTGTATATGTTTGGACCTTGGAGCTCGGTTGCCCACAAAATGTCATCTGTAGCAGGAGAATGATCGTTAGTTATTCGCTATTGAAAGATGCCAAGACAATCTTGTCTTAAAATGGTCAGATCAGATAGACTCACCTTTCCTATTCCTTCCTGTCTTTCTGGATAGTTTGTACCACAAGAACAGAGCAAGTAGAATCAGAACAAGACCTGCACCTCCTCCAACTGCTCCCCCAATGATCTCTCCTTTCTTGCTGGAATCACCTGAAGACGACCATATCATCAGTATTGAGAATCCACGATGAACGGAGGTGGATTTTAGTAAAAGCAGCCATCAGAATCATACCTTGTACGCGTAGGAAAGGCGTGATATCGATAGTCTGATTATCAGCAAAGAATGGTTTGTTGGAATATCGAAGAAAACAACCGACATCAAAGGCTCTTCCATCGGCATTGGGTAAGCAGCTTCTTATGTTCCCATATGCCACAGCTAAGCACTGATTGCAGCCATTTTCGTCGATAGTTTCAACGCATTGTGCAACACCGTAAATCGTTGCATTTGCCCCGTTGGAGACATCCATCGTAGTAGTCGCAGCAAAGTAGCCATTAATTCTCGGTGTTGCAAGTTGAAGATCACTCAGCAATATCTGACCTTGCGCATTGAACGTAGCGGACTGAGTCACCGTCCCGTTGCCGCATATCTGACCACTTCCGGGATCAGTGGATTGGTTATAGAAGTTGTTGCTCTCGTACCTTCAGACACACCTACACCTTATCAGTTTATGACTTTTACAAGACAAGTTCGAAGATAGCTATTCACCTGAGAAAACAGCCATCATACAGAACGCGAGCTCCATTTGCGGCAGAGCATCTTCGTATTCGTGCAACCGCCGCCTCGTAGCAGGTCAAGCAATCCACTTCCGACAAGTAGTTTCTGCACTGAGCCATCATGTAAACCGGACGCGACTGCTGCGCGACGGCGAACCGCTCCCCGCTGCTGCTCGACAGCTGAGACCTGAGCTCGGAGAAGGAGGCGTTTAGGTTGCTGAAGAAGTCTGCAGTATTGGTCACGTTGTACGGACTGCATCCCCAGTTCAGCAGATTGATCTGCGGGTCCGAATTTGCCAGAAGACACCACGTGGATACAGCCGCCACTACGAGTATGCGACGGAGCCACCAACTCCACCGCCCACTCATTTCCATGATGGATGATTAGATTAGTTGGAACAAACGATCAACTCTTCCTTCCAAATTGTGTACAGACTACAGAGCTTCCTAGTTCTTCTGTTAGTTTCTTGTTTACTTTATATATACTTCGAACTCATTGGTTTGATGAAGCGTCTTTAGTTTTTGACAATGTTTGATAATTGTTGTAGATCTTAGATTTACACATGAAGGAGAAAGGAGGAAAAACAAATGAGAAGAGAAAGAAGAAGACGTGAGGTGAGAGAGAAAAGAGAAGATGAAGGAGAGAATGATATTTGCATTGAAACATCTCTAACTCTTGAGTTTGTGGAAATATTTATATTGAAGTGCAATAATTATGAAATATGCTCTAACTTTATAAATATTATAAAGTATACTATTAATTTTATAATATTAGAAAGTATAACTATTATCTATTTTACAATAATATAAATCTATATTACAAATAATTAATATCCTTAACAGTTTTTTTTTAACATTATTTTTGCGTGGGTGAATACCAAATTATAGTGGATAACTACATGTTCATATATTCTCCATATTTTTGCGTGGGTGAATACCAAATTATCATGGTACCGCAATGTCATCCTCTAATTTAGCCCATATTTTGCGCAATCTTCTTAAAATTATGATCCAATTATAAGTACATTTTTTTTAAAAATAACTCTTCATTTTTTCGAATAAAGTTCTTATAATCTAATTTATATGCTATACCATTTTACGAAAATCATCATACTCTCAGTGCTCAGTAGCAGTAAGTGGAGGTTTTGGCTTCATCTCTTTTCCATCATTCTTTTCTTTTTTCATGTGAAGTTTCGAGGAAGCTTCTTTAGTTGCCAACTGATGGCATTTGTTTTTTCTCGGTCAACATTCAGCGCCGCCGGTGACGACAAAACAAAACACGAACTTTTCTATTTCTTGAATTTATTGACTGATTTTCTTTTTCTTTCCTTTTTCAATGAATTCATTTTGATCATTAACCTCTACTTTCCTTTGCCTTCGGTAATTTACATTTATTGTATACAATTTCATTTTAGACCCATTACTAAGAAATTAGAGGCGGTTTCGTAAGCTCCAACTCCAATGGTTTTGTTCGACTCTGAATCCATTATAGACCTTAATTAGGTCCGCTCCGCTAGTTATTACAACTAATGACTATTGTAAGTTGACTCCTCCACGAATCGTTATCCTTGGTTAAACTAATCACTAGATGTAGCCACCTAAGAAAGAGTCAAATTTTTTCTAGAAACCATATTTTATTGAATAGTTGAAATTTGACTTTCGTGGCATCAGATTTATGATGCCAGTCTTTTTCTGGAGCATGTTGTACTTCACTAATATAGGGCTTGCCTAGTTAAGTCTAGAGATCGAATTTGGTTGGACGCAACTTTGGCATTATCATCTCAGAATTAGTTAGAACGACCCGTGTAGGTCGATCTCGATACTTAGTGAAGGCAACTAATGATTACCTATAAAAAAAAAAAAAGTTGTAACTTTTAAGATAAGTATTTTAGTCAGATATTCTATTTTGGCCCACCAATTTATAATAATAGTTATAAATTATCAATAAAATAAATTAGATATTCTAATTTCCCGGATCTTGTTTTATAATGAGCCCTCAATATTATTTATTCATTTTTTTGAGGGGGAAAGGTGAAAAATAGATTGCTAAGACTTGGTAACTAAATAAATTTGTTTCAAGTTCAATTCGTAATGTATAATAATATAATGGTAGACTTTTTGTTTATTTTTTTGGTATATCCACTAAAGGCGTCTTCACCACAACTACTGTCTACTCTAGTAGATAATGCAAATTCCCCGATAAGAAAGCGGGGTAGTTCGAAATCCACAGTGATGAAAAGAATGATTATTGTGCAAGAACAGAAACTGGACCCACATAGAAGTTTTAACCCAATAGGCAATAACCCATTTTAAAAGAAATGGTCGAGGTTCGTCGCATTTTCAGAATGGCCTGGCCCAGTCAATGGTCGTATTCATATAAAGTTCAACTGAAGCGAAGGGCATCTTCTTTACAAGTGTGAACGTGAGGAAGATATTTCTCCTCTCTTTGTTTGCTCCTGTCCTGTCCTGTCCGTTTAGTTCCAAAGTTTATAGGTTGGCTGAGATGGCAAGTTCTATTGATGTCATTTTGGTACGGGTAAGCAAAAATACCAAAAAAATCATTACCGAAAATTGTATTGATATCGTTACCCAAAACCAATAAAAAGTGGGTTTGTGGGTTTGACCTCTTTATAAGTGAGTTTATAGGTGACCTCTTTGTATAATTACAAGGATAAGTCTGCGTACATTTGACCTCTTTATATGTAGGAGGTTGTGGGTTTGACCCCACCAGGAACACGAAGTAGGGGTCAGACTCCGATTTTATGACTGTGGCTTGTCCGGTCAACTGTTCGCCCAATCTACCCGGAGAGTCGTACGGGTGGGTCCCTGTGGACTAGTCGACAAATAGTCGGATACCACCGATCATCCAAAAAAAAGGCTGCGTACATCTGACCCCCAAACCCAAACTTAATCAAGAATATACCGGGTCCGTTGTGGATTGTAGATCTTCTTTTTAAAATACTAAATGGCATCTTTTAATGTCAAATTTTCTTTTCTTTTTTTTAATTGAGAAAAATAATTATTAAAAAAAATTTAAAAAAAAAAGGAAAAATGTTTGGTATGTTCGATAAATATCGAAAACAAAATATTGATACAAAAATATCAGAACAAAAAAATTTTGGTGAGGTATTGGTATTGAAAACTCATTAACAACAATTTTCAGTATGGTATCAGTATTGACTAATACCGATGCCGATTATTGATTGTTCTCCCATAATTATTAGGCCAATTAATTATATTCGAATAAAAGGGTCATGGATTGAGTTACATATCCAAAAAACTTATTTATAGGTTAAATATCGAGGATTTGTCCAACTTAAATATTTCAACTATCCTCTCGATTACATTATGTAGCCCGTATACTGACCGAGACAAAAGCATAACAAGAGATATATTTATGATTTTTTTCCTATTTACGGGCAAAGTAAAACTGATATAGAATGGCGGTGACATTCAAAATCAAAACCACAATCGTACAACTTTGAACTTCATCCCCAGCATCATATTTTTTAGACAAATTCGGTATCCCAATTGGGTTATCTGCATTGCATATCTCTAGTTACCTTCGTCTGTGTTGCATGTCTCTAGTTACCTTCGTTTTCCAGCCTCATTTTTCCCATGATCTCCTTGGACAATTGGGCTTTTTGTGAAATTCTCCTGTTTAGCCTTACTAATCCTTGTTTTGAGAAGGATTCTGCTATGCTAGTTGCTTCTTTGAACTTGTATATCACTCGGAAATGTAGACCCGCCATCATAATAACAAGGTCATCCAAATAATCTCAAATGTACCACATATCACACTTGTTTTGTTTGACTCATTTAACCAGTAGCATGGAGTTTGTTTCGATGATGATTTTGTCTCATCCTTGCTCTTTCTGCAGCTTTATCCCTTTTGATATCACTTGGAGTTACGCATTGTTGTTTGTTCCAACCACAAAGTATTGTAAGAAAGCTTCAAGGAAATAACCATTTTCGTCTTGGATGATTCCGCCTCCTCCCGTTAGCCCTTGTGGGGGCGGAGACCACAAAATTAGTTGGATCCTGTCTTCAAGGGGCATTTAGTATGGATGTTCATTTTATCTAGTATGTTCATGTCCATCACCTACATCATTCAACATAAGTTCGCACAATTTGTGATTTCAATAATGAGATAATGAACCTGCCGCCATGTGTAATCGATGGATGGATAGTCGTGCTCTGCTGAAACAAGCTTTAGACATTTGTAGCCACAAGCACTAAGTGATGATAGCAAGGGTTATACCAACAAAAAAATTGACAGACTCGTCTTTTTGTTAAACAAAAAATAAGAAGTGAATTCTACATTTCCAGGTCTGCAAATTGTGGCATGGAATTCCAAACAATTGTTCCAAATGCCAAGTGAATACCCCTCCGTCACATATTTTCATCCAAACCAGAAGGATGAATTGTCTTTTCGCAAGATAATCTTGATGTTTTCAACCACTTTTGTTCTCGTGCTCATTACATATTTTCAAAACAGTTTATATACTCCTCTGGTTTCTCTAATGATAAGTAATCCTTTCTATTGTATTTTTCGCGAAAAAACTATCCACATAGACTATCCTCTGTGATCATCTTGAAACATATTTTTATTGCTATAGCCTTTTGCACTTCTTTTGGGCCCCTGATTCCTAGACCCCCTTCTTCCACTAGCTTACAAATTATTGTCCATGATATCCAATAAAGTTTTTATTTCCCTTCCAATTCTCCCCCTATGAAATTAGCCAATCGTCGGCGCAGTTCATCCAGAATGTACTCGAGGAGTCTCATGACTGCCAAGGGATGCATAGGGATGCTAGAGAGAATGTGCTGACCAACACTATCCTTCCAGCTTTAGAGAGTAGCTTACCCTTCTATCCCGCAATTTTATTCGTAATTCTATTGAGCAACAGCTCCATAATCGCCCGGTTGAGCCTACCCCTAAACAGAGGGGCCCCTGGGTAGCTGGTGAGGGAATTGGCTTAATCTGAATCATGTCTCTTGTATCACGATGTGCTCCATTACTAACATTATTTGACAAGAATAGAGTTGATTTTGATTCGTTAACCTTTTAGCCTGACCATGAGCAGTAGTCATCCAGAACCTTGTTCAGAGATCAAAGGGATCTTTTTTCTCCACTCAAGAAGTATAAAACATCATCAGCATACATCAGGTGAGAGATCACCCGGGTCCCAATAGATTGACAAAACCTCTTGATCTTCCTTCTACTAAATTCCGCAAGATCATTCTTGATTGGGTATCTTGCATTCGTAGGAACAGTCCTTATCCTGATGGGAAGAAAGCCATGATCTTTCCACTCATCGGTATAGAGAACCATTGATTCTTGGCGCATCTCATCATAATGTCTTTTGCCGCCTGATTGAAGCCTTTAGCTTCCAGTACCTTGTCGAGGAAGGACCATCTAACTCTATCATAGGCCTTAACTATATCCAGTTTTAGCATGATATTCCCCCCCAAGATTCATGTTGTTAATGCTCTACGTAAGTTCTTGAGCCAAGGTGATATGGTAAAAATGCTTCTACCTTGTACAAAAGTACCTCATTACTCAGCAATCATCTTACAACTTGTCATTGCAGTTATGGCTTCAAATGAGCCTTTTTCCATGGATGGCTGACAACATTTTCAAGTCCACAAGTGCTTCAATTTATATTTATATATATATATATATATATATATATAACTTTTGGTTTTGGAATGAATATGATCAATTGGGAAGTCTATAAGTTCTGAAACTAGTATGGTGGTTACATTCTTGTAGAATGAAAAGGATCAAACAGAAATTGTTTTATAATTATTACAGCTTAATTTAAACAAACATGCCCCAAGTGTGATAGTCATGGTCATATAGTAGATGAAGGTGTCCATATTCATAAGGAGACAAATCCAAAATGCGCTCTCAACAAAAGAGAACCTGAAGCAAAGAGGTGTGATTGGAGTTAGCCAACCGATTACATGTACTTTCTGCAGACAAATGGAGGAGTCAGCAATACAAATCTTTGAGGATTGTAGTTGCACAACGAAGATATGGGAGGTAGCTGATGGTTGGTTGGGTACAATAATCCCAAACCCTCCATCGCTACATACCTATATGACAACGAAACCGACAGGTATAAACTAAGAGGTTTGAAAATGTTAACCCTAACAGAATTACGGTTTTACAATTTTCACCAAATTTCGTCAGTTCCGTCACTCCTTGAGTGTAGATTTGTCGAATCTCTTCAAACCAGACGCTCTGATACCACTGTTAGGAATATTTTCTCTTTCTACACTCAAGATAAAGATTCAGTAGCTTCTTGTATGCAATAATAATTACAAAACAGGAAGTATAAAAAATCAGAACTGAAAGCAGTAAATAATACCGAATATAAGACCCGTGGTTCAGAGGAATCTTAGATTTTGACTACCTCCACGTTGTGTTCTGGAAAAGCAAAATCGGCTTGTTGCACTAGTATTAATCAACCAAATAATGACGCAGTTTGTACAAGTACATACTGTTGGATATAGGGAGCTCGATTTCGAAATTCCGAAAATTTTCAAATCCGGACCAAACATTGAAATCGAGCTCAAACATGCTCAATTCGTGTTTAAAAGCTGAGGGATAGCCGTACTTACCGTATTCTGGCAAAACCTGAAGAACCCGGCAGAAAAACAAAGAACTCGAGCGAACCGATCGAGCAAAAACCGTGTGATGTAATCCACGAAACTCTCAAATAGAGAGCCTCTACTGAGAGCACTCCCCGGCGTGACTGAAGCGGCTGCTAGACCTTAATCCGGCGACACGACGGCGACGAGAAGAAGTTTTGGTTGGAAATCGCATCGAACACTTCGTTCGCGATATGAAGAGGATGAGATGCTGTATATCTCGACCGGCTTCAAATGAGATATATATCTCATTAAGATTCATTTGGGCTTTTAAGCCCAAATGTATTAAATTGGAATTTGAATTCCAATTTCCCTTCTATTGGGCTCACAGCCCAATGAGGTATGAGCAATAATTGATTTGGGCTCGAATTTAATTCGGGCCCAATAATTTGAATTTAATCCCATTAA
>JAOWBN010182481.1:0-16803 GCA_028565015.1 Pinguicula moranensis
GGAATAGACCACGTGAATTGACATCCAAGTAGAGGCAAATCTATTAGTTGCAGATTAGCTATAAACGATGAAAAAGCCATGATCTCAGTTGCTGGAGTTTGCGAAGAGCCTATTCTCTCATTTGGGCTCAACACAGCATTGAAATCCCTCATTAAGCAGCAATGAATAGATTGCAGAGTCTGAAATTTTTGAGTGATAGCTTCCCATAACTGTTACTTCAGAGGAAACTGACAGGGATAATATATTGAAACAATACATATCATTTGTGGATCAGCTAGCCATTCTCCTATTATTCCAAGTGCTCCAGAGACTTCCCATGAGCTTATGTATTTGAACTTTTCAATATTCCAACTGCTGATAATTCCTCCTGATCTGCCAATTGAAGCTTGAAATCGCATATCCCATGAGATAGTTCCCCAGATAAGATTCAATAGGTGGGGACTTATCTCTTCCATTTTCGTTTCTTGTAAACTGAAGAATTCTATACCATGTTTTGATATTCTGTTTTGGACATCGATCTGCTTGTGGCGCATCCCCAATACTCTCACATTATAAGATAATAGCTTCATATAGAGTCCCTTGTATCTCCCTGTGGAATATCCAGATCCACATTGTTTTCAGTTGATAGAGTTGTACCACCATGTTTTGTATAGAGTTGGAGATCACGGGCTTCCATAGAAGAGAACTTATTTAGGAGCTGCACTTCATTTCCTGATGTGTAGATGCACATTTCTTGGCCAAATTTGAGTAACTCATATGCTTTTCCATCAATATTGACCAAGCTTGTACTAGCTGATGAATTTTGTGGCATCTGGTGTTCATGAAAAGCCATGGATCGCAAGTCTTTATTTGATGCTTCATGATGACTACTGAGCATTGATTGTCTTATTTGGTTGCTGCTCATGCTTTCAGGTATTGCTGTACATGGAGTAGAAATGTCATTATTATGCATTTCTTCTATAGAATCTGAGGTGAAGTCTCCATACTTGGTGTGCCTCGCATAAGGAGTAGGCGTTCTTGAGTGTACACTATGTGGCCTCTTTATGACATTCGGGCTCGGTGTCTGCGTATTTTTTGATGAGCCGGCCTGCTCCATTTGATGGTCAGATCCAGTACAATTGTGTGCCTTTTCAGGAAGTATTATGCTTTTAAGGCCTGCTAGTCCATTTTCCTTTGCAACCATATCCAGTAGACTTGGGTATTCAGTATTATAGTTAGGGGCATATTTTCAGGCACCTCATCTAACGCTCCCTCTGCAGGCAGCTGTATATTTTTCTTTATTTTCCATCCCATCACCTGCCGACTAGATTCACCTTTTGTAGGCTTGGTGTGGACTGCTTGCGCCGTATCTGTCCAATCCGGCCAGTCTATTTACCGACTTGATCATCAACTTGTTTCCCTTTTTCGGCCGTTGGCGACCGGGAATTTCCTGCAGGGAATTCCATCTCTTCTTCAACCATGTAGATCAGATAAAGGATTGCACCCACCTTAATTTCAACTTGGTTATAAATTTGGCTGGTTATATGAGTTCTGATCAACACCCTTCCAGCACGCATGTTTTTCAGCACATTTTAAGTCTGGATGAATACTCCCAGTTTTTGTGTAATCCATCTGTAAAACCTTTCACTCTGGCATTTAATCGGGACTCCCTCAACTTTTATCTAGCAGCTTCTATAGTTGGTTACTGGCTCATCTGCATAATTCCAAGCTCTGACTCGTTTAATGCTTTTGGCTATATTGGGATTGTATTCATTTAGGAATTTGTGCTGCGTCTGTTCATCAGGCATCAAGATGAGGAAGGCATTCCAGGTTGGCATAGGAGATATTGAGAAATCATAATAACCCACTTCGTGAATCGCATTTTCAAGGTTAGCTAACTGTTTACCATCATGTAGCTCGAAAAATGCCGCTTTGTTTAGCCATTTCATTTCATCAGTTGTGGACCTAAAACATTCTGGTTGTTGTTCATCTGAATAGATATTCTGAGCCTGAGGAGTTGCTATCTTTTGCACTGTCGTGTGTTGCACTGGGTTTCTATTGTGACTCCCTTTATCTTCATCTGAACGAGAATATTTTGGAAAATTGACTTTCAATTTGAGGTTTACAACTCTTGTGCCATTGAATAATGTTGAGAAATCATAGTTTCTTCTCTTGAAAGTAGCAAATCCATATCGCTTCCCATTCTTATTGGGCCTTGGCGGGATGTAAAAATCTGTGCATATACTGCAATCCCTGAAAAATTTCTTCATATCTGAGGCATCATGGTCATCTAGAAAATTAGTAAAATACAAAGCCACAGTGTTCTCATGAATTTGTTGCACTCTTTGTGTCTTTTGTTCTTTCTGCTCTTTGTTCCATTTTTCAAAAGCTTGTTGTCTTCCTCTTTCTAAACGTATGGCTTTCTGGATATCCTTTGCTCGCCTAACCAGTCTTTTTCTTTCTGTAGCCCTTCCTCCAACCAGGAGCTAGAACCACCCGAGTGCAGTCCTACCTCCGAGCGCACCCGCACGGTATAAAAAAAGTTGTTCAAGTGGAAAAAGTCCGGTGAAGAGGATTTCTTACACTATTCAGAAGTCCGGCAAAGAGGATTTTGGCGGGAAAGTTGCAGATCTCGAGCGCCATCACTATGTTGATGCTGTTGCTGATCCCTCCCACATTTTTGAGTCTACAATCGTGCAATTACTAAAACATGAAATATGAAGAACCAAAAAATGCCCCATTAGTGGAAGAATTGTGACGTTATAATATAACCCATGTTGAGTTCCATTAATGCCAGCAACCATCGTCCATCAGTCACGTGGTCCATCACAAAACTTGATTTTTTAAAGCACTTTGGTAAACCCTATTTATTTTCTTATAATTTTTGTAAAATGTAAATGGGTAATCATTAAAAAAAAAAGCAACTTTACCCAGTATATTCACAACTAAGTTGGGGTCTGGGGGGTCTTGGGGGGTCTGATGTACGCGGCCTTACTCTTATAATTATACAAAGAGGCCGTCTCCGTTTTGCGACCCAGGCGGTATCGATTCCTGGACCTCATAATTGTGAGGTGTAGTTGCTCACCGCTTGAGCCACCAGGACTTGATTAAGTGGGTAATCATTATACTATTCAATTCAATTATGACAATAATCTTAATCGAATCGAACAAGCTTCAGTTATAATAATCGAATAGTAAAAAAAAAAAATTGGTTATTAGATTATCGGTTTAGTTTTTGATTAATTAAATAATCAAATATTTTTTATAACTAAAAAAATTGTCGATTATTCGATTAATTGAAAACTAACGGATAACCAAAATATTTTGGTTATTCTTATGAAACCACTTCATTTAATAAATAAATAAACAAATAATTTTTTTATTATAATCAAAATTAATCGGTCATAACTGTAACCAAACAAAAAAAAGGCTCAGTTATAATATTTCATAATCATAACCGAACCAAATAACTGAATAATTAATTTTTTTTATTATTCAGCTTAAATATTTATCAATTTTTGATTTAACCAAAATATCGACTATTTTTTTGTAACCCTGTTAAATGTGTACTCTCATTTTCGTTGTTCTCTGAACATTTATTTTCTCTGCGCATTAACAGGTGATTTGCCTACAAAGCTTTGGGTTTATTAGTTAACACTTGACAGGTTGACCATGATATATCTTCTGATGGGACAACTCTTAATGATATCAAGACAGTCAAAAGCTCCAATCAAGCAACAGTCAAATTGATGAAATAGGCTAAAGATCCGTTGGTCTTACTTTTTATTTATTCACACTTGTAACATTACTATAATTACATCACAAACTATATCTATAAAAAGAATACACAAATCATAGGTGATGATTATTGAAGATCGCACGTTTACTACCACATCTTCTCTCAACTTTCTGTGTTTTACATCTCCTTTCATGGTATCAGAGCCTCTTGGCTCACGCCCGTATACTGTTTGTTGAATATCCTTTCTAAGTATCGTGCAAGATCTATTGCCGTTGTTGTGTTCTGGTGGCTCTGCTTCTTAACTATCCCAAGTTATCATGGTTTGATACTTGCAGATCTAGTCAATTTGTGACAAGCACCAACGTCTAATTTCTCTTGTTATTTCACTGTCCTACTGTCTGCAAGGAAGAGATTCATGGTTGCTACAACATTCACTACGCTAAGCCGACCTCCCATTATTATCACTAAATGCGATGGCTCTAACTATCTTGTTTGGACATCACAAATCATGCCTATCCTTCATAGCAATGACCTGATGCAATTTGTTGATGGGTCCGAGAAGGCGCCAGCAGAGTTTTTGCTAGGGAACGTCACTGCTGTAGAAACTAAACAATCCAAAAACAAAATCTCGAGTTCGTCAATTGGTATAAGAAGGATCGGTACTGCCTCAGTTGGATAAATTCTACTCTTACTGATCGAATCCTTCATCAGGTATTTCATCTCAAGCGATCGTCCGATGTATGGGACTTCCTCTCCAATAAATTTGGGGAAAAGTCTACAACTGATTTGAGAAGAAAACTGCAGACACTGTCCCAAGGTCCAAAGTCTTGCTCGGATTATCTGGATTTCGCCAAACAAATCGTTGCAGAGCTTCGAGCCACAGGGGCAGATATCACCGATGACGACCTGATTTCTTATGTTGATGGAGGGCTCATCCTAAATTTGATCTATTGTTGCCAATGTTAATCTTATGCGTGACGAGAAAGGAATGGAGTTTGATAGATTTGAAAAATCTCTGCTATTTGCTCTTCGAAAATGGCAACTAGTCCGATTGAAGCTATTACGTTCTACAACAAAAATCCAAATTCACGAGGGAAACATTTTTCTCATGGGCCAACGTCTCAATCTTGTAGGCCAACTCGCCCAACTGGGCCTCTGTAAAATAATCATCTAGGAGGATTTAGCCCAGACGGGATAAATCATGGACAGCAACAAGGAAATCGATCCAGTGGGCCTCAGTCAAATAATTATAGTGTTGGGCCTAGCTGGACTGATAAAACTCACTCGGGTCGAGGTCGTGGGCGACTGTCTGGTGGGCCTCCACTCCCAAGCCGAACCAATTTCTCACCTCGCGATCCACTTATGGAGTTTAGCCAGTTTGATGAACATGTGCGATGCCAGATATGTGATCGACCCTATCATACTGCGTTGGACTGTTATCAACACATGAATTTTGCATATCAAGGACGTCACCCACCCTCTCGACTGACTGCCATGGCTGCACAGACTAATTTAGATATTGATGACAGTGTATGATTTATGGACAGCAGAGCCAATCATCATATTGCTAACAACTCAGCTCCTCTTTTGCAGCAGCAACCCTATTCCGGGTTTGATTCAGTAGCAGTTGGTAATGGTACATGTTTACATATTCTAAACGCTGGCTCTCTTATTGTTAAATCCCCTACTCGTCCCTTGAAACTGTCATGTGTCCTTCACTGTCCGAATGCCACTGCTAATCTACTATCTATATATCAATTTTGTGTCGATAACTATTATTATTTCATTCTCACTGAGTTTGGTTATCTAATTAAGGACAACAAGACGAGGCAGACACTGCTGAAGGGACCCAGTAAGGGAGGAATGTACCCGATCAAGCATGGAACTAGCTCTTAGGAAATCAAACACGCCTTGGTCACAAATGTTGGTACTCAACCCACCTTTTCCATTTTGCACACTCGTTTAGGTCATGCTTCACCTATTACTGTTCGTCGTCTTATTAATAAGTGTGCATTACCATGTTTTAATCATCAGCCTGAGTTTGTATGCGAACCCTGCCAGCTTGATAAGGGTAAGCAACTTTTATTTGAGGCATCGAGTAGAGTCACAAAATGTCCTTTAGAACTTTTCCATTTTGATGTACGGTCAACTTCAGTTTCTTCAAATAGCGAATTTCGTTATTATGTGATTTTTATTGATAACTTTACAAGATTTATTTGGTTATATCCACTTAAAGTCAAATCACAAGTATTTGAACCATTTCTTACATTCCAGGCTTTAGTAGAAAATCAATTTTCTAGTAAAATTAAAGCTTTCCAAATTGATGGTGGTGGAAAATTTTGTTCTAACCAATTTAAAGGTTTTCTTAATAAAGTCGGGATCAATCATAGAATTTCATGTCCCTATACTCATCAACAGAATAGTCTCACAGAACGGAAGTATCATCACATAGTCGACATGGGACTAGCCTTACTAGCTCAGTCTCATCTCTCTACTATGTACTTGGTTGGGGCCTGCTCTACTACAATGTTTATTATCAACCGGCTTCCCACTGTTGTTCTAAATCATGTCATCCCTTTTGAAAAACTATTCCAAACCACCCCTGAATATTTGAAATTTTGCTCATTTGGGTGTGCTGTTACCCTCTACTTCGTCCTTATAGTTCTCATAAACTCATGTTTCGTAGCTCCAAGTGTATTTTTATTGGATATAGCTCTCATCATTATGGCTACAAATGTTTTGATCCTGTGTCTAGAACCAGCTACATATCTAGGCATGTTATTTTTTATGAGACCATGTTCCTGGCTGCC
This sequence comes from Pinguicula moranensis, assembly GCA_028565015.1. NCBI lineage: Eukaryota > Viridiplantae > Streptophyta > Magnoliopsida > Lamiales > Lentibulariaceae > Pinguicula > Pinguicula moranensis. The sequence goes on from JAOWBN010182481.1 coordinate 6,529, forward strand.
TCGGTGCATACTTCTCATACTGATCACTCTTCAATGGCTGCTTCTGGTCCAGGTAACATTTCTCATATTTTTAGTCCTTTTATACTTTCATATCCTGGAAGCTCTCACATTATAGGTACTTCAGAACATCATCTTCTTCACGACATAATCAAATACATGTATCTGACTCACCCGCACCCTAGATGGACCCAGAATTGTCATCTATGTCCTCTACTTCACCGGCGGAACCTGGTTCCTCGTCTAGTTATCCATCTCATACTCACCATAGTTCAGTCGATCAGGTAGTAGAGCCTATCCCCTTTCCGGATTTAGCTAATACGGCTCATGACCTTGGCCCAGATCTTCCCTTCTCTCACCCCCGATCTCAAACAGGTTCTCATCGATCAAAATAATTTCCTTACTACCATCTCTACTATGCCACTCGACATCCCATTCGAGCCCTTGTCAGTGTTCAGGTATCTCGAAACCTACCACTTATCTACAGGCAGCCTGTTCCTAGGAATGGCAAATTGCTATGAATGAAGAGTTTGATGCGTTAGTAGCAAATCAAACTTGGACACTACGCTCTCGTCCTCTAGAACAGCATGTTATTCGATGTCAATGAGTCTATACAATTAAACAAAAACCTGATGGTTCAGTCGATTGATATAAGGCTCGCTTAGTTGCTCGCGGGTTTGAGCAAGAGTACGGTTTTGACTTCACTGATACCTTTAGCTCAATAGTCAAAATGGCTACAATTAGGTTATTTTTGGCCATCGTTGTTCGCTTTGATTCGGGGATCCAACACCTTGATATTTCCAATGCTTTTCTCAATGGTAATCTTGATGAGGTAGTATACATGGAACAACCCCTCGATTTGTATCTCAAAAGCACCCTGATTACTTTTTTCTCTTCGCAAAGCCCTCTATGGTCTTAAGCAGACACCCCGGGCATGCTATGCTCGACTATCTAGAACACTGGTGGATCTTGGCTTTGTCTGTTCAGCCAATGATTCATCTATGTTCACCTATCACTCAGCAAATGTCCAACTATTTCTCTTAGTTTATGTTCGATGATATTCTTATCACGTGTTCCTCTGCAAAAGCTACTTTTCGTCTCAGAAACTTGGGTGACCTTGGCTACTTCTTGGGCCTTGAAGCAGTCAGAGATTCATCAGGACTTCATATTCGACTTAGCAAATACATATTAGATCTCTTGGATCGTACCAAGATGCTTGGTACGAAGCCTCTTCCATCACCATCTGTCTCAAGTTATTTCTCTTGTACTGCATATATGTCCCCTCTTGGACCCTCTGAGGCTACGATGTACCGTCAGACAGTAGGAGCTCTTTAGTATTGTACATTGTCTCATCCTGACATTGCATTTTCTGTGAACCAACTATGTCAGCATCTGCATAGTCCCTCTCTATCACATTGGAGTGATGCAAAGAGGGTCTTGCGATATGTTAAAGGTACTCCTGATCTTGGACTGTGGGATACACCTAGCAACTTACAACTTCAGGCATTCTGTGATTCTGATTGGGATGGAGATCCTCTTGACAGACAATCAACCACAAGATATGGCATATTTATGGGTTCTTGCCTTATCTTGTGGTCTACCAAGAAGTAGACTGTTGTCTCTCGATCTAGCACAGAGGCAGAATATCGTGCCCTGGCTCTAACCGCTGCTAAGTTATACTGGATCCTAATGCTATTTTGTAATCTGAAAATTCCTCTCGTTGACAGTTCAGTCCTTTGTGTGATAACATTGGTGCCCTGACCTTAGCATCAAATCCTCTATTTCATGCAAGGACAAAGCATATTGAGGTAGATTATCACTTTCTTCGCGAAAAAGTTCTAAACAAAGACATCCTCATTCAACATTTTAGCACTCATGATCAAGTCGCTGATATCTTTACCAAAGAATTCGGTACTACCCTTTTTCAGTTTCTTCGTGCCAAGTTTGTGATGGCGTTATCTCCCTTTCGCTTGAGGGGAGATGTTTACGATGATCAAAACAGTCAAAAGCTCCAATCAAGAAACAATCAAATTGTGTATGCACCATAAATCGAAATACCCTTATTAAACATAGGCGTGATTTTCCCCTAATATGAAAATAGGTACATTGCATTGCACTTATGAATAAAAAAAATGTTAAAATTGAAATAAAAGAAAAGAAAACCTGAATAATATTAAATTTAAATTAAAGTAAGAAACAATACGAAATAAAATAAAAATAAAAATAAAAATAAAAAATAAAATTAAAAAACTGAGATTAAAAACCAAAAATTTAATAAAAAACAGAAAAAATAAAATAAATGGAAATATAAAAATAAAATGAACTAAAATAAAAAGGTAAAAAAAACTGAAACTAAAACAAAGTAAAGGCAAATAAAAATTGACAAGGTGCAATCTTTAGTGTAGTTTTTTGGTGCATTATTGTAGATTTGAAGTAGAGGTCCGTAAACGGGAGGGTCAGGCTGAACCAACCCATTTTGCTAAACACGACGCACTGGGTTCACCAGCCCGTTTGCTGCAAACGGGTCGTGTTAGCCTAGCACGGCAAAATCTAGTTTGGGCCCAACCCAATTTTTTATTTTTTTATTTCTATTTCTATTTTTATTTATTTATTATTATAAACGGCGCGTACTGGGCTATCCATGTCGGGCTCAAAATTTGAGCACGACCTGGCACAACTACAAATACGGATTGACCCGGACCGCAAATTTTAAAATGAGCCGGGTTTTCCCTTTTAGTATTTTAAAATGGACGGACCCATACGATTTAGCCTGACCAATACACCTATCTCTAATTCGAAGGATGCTTAGATGATAATGTTTGTGGAAGCTTGTAGGTCTATGTAAGAAGATGAAGGAAGCCATAGTTGTCCACTTGATCCAATACTTTAGCAAAATTACAAGACAATGTATATATAGATTACAATTTAAATAGTAATTTCTAAACTTGGTAAATGACAAAGGATGCAAAAATTTGCTTTTGCGCACTCCAAGAAACCAGATTGCCGCCAAAAAAGATAACAAAACTAGAGGTTGGCCGGCGAGTATCAAGACATCCTGCCCAATCAACATCAAAATCAGCAGCATTAAAACTGAGATGCGAGGAAGCACGAAACCGATGACCCATCAAGAGGGTATCCTTCACATAGCGAAGAATTCTCTTGAAAGCTGAAAGTGAAATACAGTGGGGGTATGCACATGCTGACAAACAGAGTTGACAATACAAGATAAGTTTGGACAAGTAATGGTGAGATACTGAAAAGCACCTACGAGAAAACGATACATAGTCAGATTAGCAAGTGGATTACTACAAGAAGAAAGATACGGAGAAACTACCACGGGGGTGCTAACAGACTAACTATATAGAAGTTGATTGTGAGCAAGAATATCATGAGCGTACTTCAGCTGACTGAGAAAGAGCCTATCATCAGTAGGGAACGCATCAAGACCAAGAAAGTTGGTAAGAAATCCCAGATACTTGAGCACAAACTCTGTGTGAAGACAACAAATAAAACACTCCAAAAGAGAATCACTACTGCCATGTGTCAATAATGTCATCGACATAAAGAAGTAGATAGATGATCATAGAATCTCAAGTAAAGTTAAACAATAAAGTGTCGGCACGGTTGCATGTGAAGCCAAGAATTTCCAGAAAAGCACTAAATTACTCAAACCAAGCACGAGAAGCCTGCTTGAGACAATAAATAGCATTCTTTAGATGACAGACATAAACAGGATACAAAGGATTAACATAACAAGGGGTTACTCCATATAAACATTCTCAGTCAGGTGGTCATTCAGAAAAATATTCTTCAGATCCAACTAACAAAGAGACCAACCACGGGAGATGGCAAGCGACAAAATGGTGCAAACAGTGATAACCTTGACAAAAGTACTAAATGTATCAAATAATCAAGACCGGGTACTTGAGCGAATCCACGAGCAATAAGACAATCATTGAGATGCTCCATAAAACCATTGAGAAGATACTTAGTTCGAAAAATCCACTTGGACCCAACAACATTGGCGTGAGGAGGCCGATGAACGAGATCCCAAGTTTGATTATAGTAAAGGACATAAATCTCCTCATCCATAGCAGAGAACCAATTAGGATGCTTGTCGACAGTCCGAAAGCTATGAGGCTAGGTAGAATCCAGAAGAACAGAAAGTAAACCAAAAGGAACAACTTCAGAATAACTAACAATAATGCAAGGACGAAACGTGTCAGCCTTGCCATAAGTAACCATGGGATGAAAGCCAAACACAGTGGAGGAAACAAGAGGTGAAGTAGAGTCTAAAGAGATAGTCTCAGGTATAGGAGAGGAATCTAAGGGAATAACCTCAGATGGAGAGTCCAAAGGAGCAGCCTCAAGAGGGGCAGAAGATGATGAAGTAATGTCAGGAGGTAAGGGGCATAGTGAACAAGGAGAGGGTGAGGAAGCATTATTACGGGTATCAAGAAAAATAGAAAGATCAAGCTCAGAGAAAGAGAGAGGTAAGTAAAGAGGAATTGTAGAATGGAAAATAAGTCTCATCAAAACAAGCATGACAAGAGATATAGAGATGAGAAGAAGAAATATCAAGGCAGCGAAAGCCCTTATGGGAAGATCTATAACCAAGGAATACACAGGAGAGACTATGAAGAGCAAATTTATGAGGTGCATATTCTCACAAGCAAGGAAAAACCTGACAGCCAAAAGGATGGAAGTGATCATAATGTGGAGAAGAACCATAAAGTAAAGCAAAGGAAGAGATACCTATCAGAAGAGATAACGATAACCGGTTGATGATGTAGATAGCAGTATTGAACGCATCAACCTAGTAAGTGAGAGGAACATAGAATGGAAAAGAAGAGTGAGCCACATCTTAGTGAGGTGGTAGTACGTTATTTCAACACAAACATTTTAAGCAGGAGTATAAGGATAAGAGATCAGATGATGAATGCCATGGGTGCGAAGATGCGTTTGAAAATGATGACTCTGAACTCAGTGCCACCATCACTCTTAAAAATTTTGGATGAGGGTGGAATGTTATTTTTCAGTAAAGGTGTGAAAGTGAAGAAAGGTATCAAAGAAATTAGGGTTGTTTTTTAGAGGATAAAATCTTTTAAAACGAGAATAATTATCAATAAAAATAGCATAATAACAGTAGCCATGCAAAAATAAAGAAGGAAAATGGCCCCAAAGATCACAGTGTATTAAAGCAAGTGGCTGAGAGACACGATGTTCATTTGGTACAAAATGTAAGTAATGACTCTTGGAGATTTCATATGGAACACAAAGGGGGGGTAAGCAGAATACAGCCCTAATGACCTGACAAAGATACAATATTAGACGATATGTGACCATGTCTAGCATGCCACAAATCAGATGAGCTGTGAAGTTGACAAATTGAAAGAGAAGAGACAAAAGTTGGGATGTTGTGTTCTAGTACATAAAGACCGCCATCATGTTGGCCGATAGTCACCACATGTCCCATGTGATGGCTTTGAATGACAAAATAATGATAAGTAACGATAATAGCAAGAAATAAATCATAGGAACACCATTACCGACAACAATGCAAGGGTGACCTATGTAAGGAACAACCTGATCAAGGATAAGAGGGTATGCAGTCATGTGAGTAGAGGCACTAGTGTCCATATACCCATTAGAAATGGAGGTGCTATAGAGTAAGCCGGGGCATGGACCAAAGCTGCAATCGGTGGTGGCGGTTGACCAAGCAGTACGACAATGAGCTGTTGGGCTAGCCATAGCAGTAATGGGGGAAGCCCAAAGAAACTACCCTTGGGAGGTGGCCTAGTAGAAGCTGGTCCAATAAACCAAGGAGGAGCCAACCCAAAAAAATAGCAGGAATGAAGTCAAACTGGAGCGAAGGCCCAAAAGAGTTAACGGGTCGATGGGTAGAGAAAGTCCCACTTGCAGACGATATATATGGTGATCTAGAAAATTGTGTGACTATTGAATGGGCTTGGATGGTGGGCAACCCAAGAGAAGTGGCTCTAGAAAAAAAATTAGCAGACTATGTTGGTGCATGAGACGGCCCAATGTAATACCCACCAAAATTATAATTGAACTGGTTTGGTGCAAATAATGGTCTAGAAGAAAAAATGTATCCAGGGTTAGGTGACCCAATAAGTGCGAAAATGGGGAGCGACCATAGTAGACACTACCAACGGACCCATGGCGCATGACAGGGCCAATTGTGGGCGATGGTGCAATGACATTGACATTGGCATGCGCAACGACGGCGAAGGTCAGGGAGGAGTAGCGACAACATGCTCGCATAGTATCCATATTCCCGGCAGATTTGACAGTGAGGCTTGCGGTAGTTGTGACCACTTCTTCACCGCCATGAGGGTAGTGACCAAGAATCGAGGGCAGCGAAAAGATTTATGGCACGGGCACCGGGGCTTGCAAACCAAGCGGTGATGAGGAATACATTGGAGGTGCAACTAAGGCGATAACTGGAGTAAATCTAGATCCATGAACTGAAAATGGGCTAAGATAGGGCCCGGAGTAGCTGTCAGAGGAGGGACAAGCACCAAGGAGGGTAGAGCAACCGATGCAGCAAATGCAATAGCATTAGATATGACACCTGGGACATTGTGGTGGTAATGCAAATGAAACAATGTCTTGGACAGATGGCAATGGGTCTTGGGACAATTGAGATCCGATGAAGGCAGCAAAGTCTGATCCGGAGTCACAAAGAAACCAGTGGCTCTAGTCAATAGAGGAGACCGGACGGCCAAGTGCAAGTAGGTGGTCACACAATATCAAAACTTTTCGAGCATAGTCCTTAACAAAGAGATGGAAGCACTGCAATTGTTGGAGTTCATCCCGGATGGCAAGCTTGTGAGATGGGCCAGAGTGGAAAAATTCACTTTCAAGCGTCGACCAAACCTCCATGACAGTCAATTTGTCGATGGCCTCATCGGTGAATGAAAAAATAAGTAGGGAGTAGAGGCACCGATTAATAGCTCGCCATATAGCATGAGCCGTATTGGGCTTTGTGGGATCAGTGGGATACTGCTCCGGTGGAGCATCAATAGTGTCATCGACATAGCCAAAGAGGTTGTGGTTTGGAAGAAGAATGCTCACTTGAGTATGCTAGAAATTAAAATTGGCGACAATAAGTTTGACAGTGACGAGGCAAAAAAATTCAACATAGAAAAGGGAGATAACAAGGGAGGGGTTGGATCTGAAAAGCCATGATCTTGAGGAGAACAGATAGTTGTAGAGGGTGGGGAATGGATGTTTAGATAATGCTTGTTGAAGAGGAAGTGTTAAGGATGTAAGGGAAGTTTGTAGTGACCAAGCAAATTGCTTGAACTCGCCTTCCGACGCGGATATCAAAATAACAGATGCAATTAGGTAGACCTGAGAAATGTTGAGAAGAGGGCAGAGAATAGGATGCTAAACAAACAGAGCATAAAGGGGAAACCTTGACAGCAAACAGGTTTGGGACCTTAACAGCAAATAGAGAAAACAGGAAAGGGAAGGAGAAGCAGAATTTGAGAAAACAAAAAACAGGGAAGATGTAGGATTGATGTTGTAGCTATGAAGCCTTGGAGAGGTTCTAATACCATGACAAGATGCAATATTTAGTGCAGTTTTTGGTGCATTATTGTAGATTTGAAGGATGCTTCATGTGATAATGTTTGTGGAAGCTTGTAGGTCTCGAGGAATGAAGAAGATGAAGGAAGACATTGTTGTCCACTTGATGCAATACTTTAGCAAAATTACAAGACAATGTACGTATAGATTATAATTCAAATGATAACTTCTGAAGTACGTAAATGACCAAGGATGTAAAAATTTGCTTGTCTATTTTGATGTAGACTAGGTAGTTGTACATTGGAGTTCTTATGGGCGGCATCACATGTTCATAGTCAAAAATAAATAAATAAATAAATTAAAATAATAAAAATTAAAGGAAATTCGAAACTAATTTTAAAAATGAAAAAACAAATTTAGAACGATCTTTTATTACTATTTACTTCAATTTTCTTATATTATTTTATTCTTATTGGATTTTAGTTTAATTTTCTTTTCTCACACTACTCTATCTTCAAAGAGATCCTCCAATGCAAAAGTTAAGTATGGCTTCATTGCTCGAGTGGCTACGACCCGACGGAACGAACGAGATTAAATGAAATGTCACAACAGAAACTCCTTGTTAAAGCGTACCCAATGTTGTTCTAACAGCTCCAGCAACAACGCGCAAAATATTGAACTTGTTGTAACACGCGAGCTTGGTCTGCCTCTGTCCCTACGAAATTAAGTGGGAGCCACCAATTTTTTTTTGTTTGAGTAGAGTGGGTCGTATCAAATATAATCTAATCGGATATGTACGATCAGAAGTTATAGTATAAACTTGAATAGTCAACACAAGTCGAATCTATCTATCAATTAGAGAGTAACCAACAAAAAAAACATAGAGCTGAAAAATGGAATAAAGAAGGATGAGAGGACTTTACTTTCTGAATTTTAGATTTTGAAACAAATGAATAAAAAATATTTTCCATGTTGTCATTGGGGGACTCCATCATCGTCGCCGTTATTGCCTCCACCTGTTTCGTCGACAAACATTCCCCTCAAATCTCTGCAACTAGTTAAGATAAAGAAAATAATATTTTATTTTTAATTTTCAATTAAAGTTTTAGATTAGTCCGTCATTGAAAATGCTCATGTAGATTTCAAATGCAACAAGCACGAGAAAAGCAAATAAATCAAAATGACAGAGTAATTACTAGGTCTAAATTATCGAAGAGGAAAGGTGTTTGCTGCTGGACTGAACTAGATCAAAGATTTGTTAGGATTTCAAAAGTTTGGGCAAATAACGCTAAGTTCTATATTGTACCGTAGGCCTACAAGTCGAGTCGGCTTCCTTGCGACAAAAACAACTTCATAAGTTGAAATTTGGTTGACCACCAATCCAACAAAACATCAAAATGTCAAAAATAATTATATTAAAGAATTATAAAAATATATTAAAAACTGTCCTAAACAAATATAAAAACAAATTCCAATAGAATTGATTAACTGTCATCAATGCTCTATGGTGTAGTAGTCAGTGCTCTGCACTTTGAATCTAGCGACTTGGGTTTGACTTCCTATAGGATCTCAATTTTCTTGTTTTGATTTCTAAAAAATTCATAAAATGCCTAGGGGAAGTGAACACATGACCTCAAAATTAAGGATCTTCCACTCTACCAAATAATCTAAACGAACTTTATACATTAATGCAAAATAAATATAATTTGAATATTCTGTTGGAACATGAATGTCAAATAAAGTAGGCCAAGCATGCTGCAAGAATTGAAGTTGTCTACCACGCTGAGCAGGCAAGGAAATAGGACGAAAAGCATGGAAAAAAGGAATACGCTTGCAGAAGAAAATATACACACATTTATTACTTATTGCACGTTTTGTTTCCTTGAGTTCTCTATATAAAGAGAACTCAAATATAAGACAGAAATATGTGAAGTATCGGAAGTATTCTTGAATAATAAGAGCGTTTTAGTATTTTACAATTTGGTATCGGAGCCAGATTTTTTAAACCCTAATAAATATTTTGTCTTTGTCACTTCTGCCCCAATTCCGGCGTCATTTCTGCTCCTACAACACCGAAACCGGTCCCAAAACGTAGCCCATCTTCTCCTCTATCAAATCAGCTCCACATCGGACATTTTTTCGGCTACCACGCGCCTCCACGCGTCGTCGCCGGAAAACGCAATCAGCGGCAGTTTTTTGCCATTTTCGGGCGCGTCGAGCATCGGAATCGCGCGAAATCACTGCCGTTGCGATCCTCATGAGGAGAGCTTTATGTACGTAGGTTACATCGCTGGAGCCACCGCCATGCGCCACCATGCTCCGCCACCACGCGCCGGCGTCACCGCCGGAGCCCAGGGTCAAAATTTTCGTCCCGGTTTGCTCGTCGCAATTGTTCAATCGGTTTTCGTTGATTCGGTGTCGTTTAATATATATTGATGTTTTATTGAATAATGATAAATTATTTGATTGGATTTATCGTAATTGCCTAAACTTGGGAATCCAATTAGGCATTATTGATATTTTTTGTGAATTGGGCAGTGATGATGAAGTATTGAGACATGTGGATTTACATGTGATTGTGTTTTTTGGGTTGTATTATTGCTGTGATCAGTTGTGATTTGAGCTGCTGTGTGAGCAAATGTCAGGAACAGGCGACAATGCAGTTAAACAAGGATTGGAGGTCCTGAAAAACCTCAATCCTGAGGTGCTCGAAGCCTTGGTAGG
>JAOWBN010182492.1:0-29083 GCA_028565015.1 Pinguicula moranensis
CGATGGGATGTTGTTTCATTGGAATCATGTTAAAGGGCGTTCAAGTGTCCAACGTTGGAGAGACACATCTTCCAAACTTGACCTACAAGGTAAGTATGAAGATGACAAGAGTTTTAGTGGTACCAATGGACTTTCGTTTGATGCAGGTTTGGATTTGAGGACAAATCCTTTTCAAAAGGGGGAGAATGATGCAACCCAAGTTGCACCCAAGTCCAAACAAGAGGTCCACGACCCCAAGGATGGAGAGGATGAACCCATGATATCCATTGAAGGTGAAAATGAACTTGAGAAGGCCATGAAGCACGCCAAACAACATGATCCACTCATTATGTCCAATGGGCTTATCACAAGGGTGAAGTCTAAGGAATTCAAGGAGGCCATAAATAGAAAGCTCAAATAAATGTGGGGTAAAATATGACATTAGGAATTTTTGGATCCCACGGCCCAAAAATGTCAAATGGGCCCCACGACCCAATTATGAAGACCCGGCAAATTAAGGTTCAATATCTAGCCCAAGAGGGCAAGTCAAAGGCCAAATCCATCATGAATAAAGGGCAAAAAACATGGAAGAAAGAGAAGGAGGAAAGAGAAAATTGGAAAAATGAAAGTTCCTACAATTTATGGGATTTTGTCTCCGTACCTAAGGAAAGTTATTCCCTTGACAACCAACACTCATTTGTCCACTCAAGAAGCTTCCTTACAAGACCAAGACTCCTAAGGAAGGGAGAAAACACGTGGCCTAAATTACCTTATTAGCCTAGGACATGTTGTTGGTCCAATTTCTTTCATTAATTAGTTTCCTAGTTACTTTTAAATTCCTTTACTAATTTGCACCAATTTTATTCAAATTCTAGGATTAGCTATGCCTATATAAAGGCCTTGACATCCTTTGTATTGAGACACAAGCTTTGAATTGAGTTTTGTAAGATTAGTATTCTCTTTTGGTTTTAAACCATTCTTCGACTTTTCTTTTCTTTTCAAGTTAAGTGGCGTCGAGTTTTCATAGAACTTATCCTTGATTATTGGTTAGCACAAGTTGCTTTCAGGGGATTATTTGGTGGCGTTCCCGGTTACAATTTTCATGATTTCTCGTTGGTTGACACAAGTTCTCTTCAGGCAAAAGCACAACAAATTCGTCCATTTTAGATCTTGTTTTTGAATCTTGAATTGGTCTAGGGTTTAGCCACAAGTTCGGCAAGGATTCATATCACAAGTTTTGATGCTATGTGATCAACTGGCTACTCTTGGTTAACTGGTCAGCTCCTTAGACCAAAGCCATTTGTTTCTTCGTGGCCTTGGCTCAGTCTTCGTCGTCTTTACTGGTTCCCAATTATCACCAGAGTCAAGAACTTCCAGGCACTGTATCACCATACCACGCCTGGTACTATGACACCAGCTGTTGCCGTTACGGTAGCCATGGTTCCTTCCTTCACACCACCATCGTCTGTGCCTTCTTTGGGGCCTACTTAGAACTTGGATCCATCCTTAGATTCTAATGCCATAAATTTTGCCATTCTGCAAGACAATTCAGGACATTTTGCCATTCCATCATCATCTGTACCATCAATTCAAATAACCTATTTCTCTTCGCCTATATCACCGGCTCCAATGTCCTCTATTCTCGAAAAAACCCCTCAGGGTGGTGACCTCTCTCATGACCGTGGTCGTGGTTGTGAATTTTGCGAGCCCATATGCCAGATTTGTCATGCGTACGACCACTGTGCCAATGCTTGTCATTTGCATTACTCAACTCTCACATTCATCGGTGCTACGACTCAGGCGAATATTGTTGTTGGAATACCATTGCTGATCATCAATTCTGTCGGTCATGGATCGGGAATGTTCTTTCCCAACTATATTAGAGAATTGCAGTTTGGACACAATTTTATTTCAAGGTCGATTATTGCAGATTTTATATTGGGTCCAATGCCACAACCCAATTTGGACATTCTGGATAGGTCACTATTATTGGACAATCTGTTGGGCCTTGTGGCCATGCTCAATATGGAGTACATCTCCCATTTCATAGTCAGCTTTATGGGCATTTATTTCTGCCCGATTTGGCAGTACTTTTTCTAGCGCGACTGTAACCCAGGCCCACAAAGCTATCACTTATCACTCTCGGCCGCCACCTGTCCCATTTTCTATTGGGCCTGTCCTAGTTGGCTATTCTGGACCTCCCAGCGCACCGCAGTTCCCTTGGTTTATTGGATTGAACCCCAATGGGCCACCTTCCTTGGGCAGTTTTTCTAGACTCCCATCAGTCAACCCTCCGTTGGACTTTATGGCTCTTCAGTCTCAAATTGGTATATGGACACTAGTGTCTCTTCCCACATGATCACTTCTCTAACAAATCTTGATCAAGCTACTCCTTATAAAGGTAAAGCTTGTGTTATTGTTGGTAATGGCGTACCCTTTTCCATTACACATGCTGATACTGTCTTTACTGCCTTTTCCTTGCCTTTATTAGATGTCCTTGCTGTTCCCAAATTTACTAAAAATCTATTGTCCATCAACAAATTAACATTTGATTTCTTTTATGTCATTACCTTTATTGATCATTGCTTTGTCATTCAGAGTCGTCACATGGGACAAGTGGTAGCTACCAGCCAACGTGATTGCAGGCTTCATGTACTTGAACGCAGCATCCCAGCTTTTGTCTTTTCCCTTTTGACCTATTAGCTTCGCAACTCCTTTGACTTGTGGCATGCTTGCCTAGGTCACACATCATCTACTATTGTATCTTTGTTAGGTCGCCAGGGTCGTATTTTACTTACCACACCGTCCCTTTCCCCCCATATTTGTGCTCTCTGTGAAATAGCCAAGAGTCATTGCTTACCTTTTGTACCAAAAGAACAGAATTCCTCTCGGCCACTTGCATTGATACATTATGACCTTTGGGGACCTTCTCCCTCTTTGTCCTTGCATGGTTATTGATATGATGTTGTTTTTATTGATGATCATTCTCGTTTTTCATGGTTCTACCCCCTAAAAAAAATCTGATTTCTTTGATAATTTTTTCATTTTCATCCTTTTGTCCAAAACAACATTCCACCATTATTCAAAATTCCAGATGATGGTGGCACTGAAATGTTTAATCATCGTTTTCATACTCATCTTCGCATCCATAAAATCAATCATCTCATTCGTTGTACCTATACTCATGCTTAGAATGGTCGTGTTGAGAGAAAACATTGTTATCTCACTGAAATAGAACTCGCTCTTCTTTTCCATTCCCATGTTCCTCTGTCCTACTAGGTTGATGCGTTCAGTATTGTGGATCACATCACCAACTGGTTGACCTCGCCTCTACTTGCAGGTATCTTTCATTTTGAGTTACTTTATGGCTTATATCCTCGTCATGATAATTTTTATCCCTTTGGCTATCGTGTGTTTCCTTTCTTTATGTGATTATACACCTCATAAGCTTGCTTCTTGTAGTCTCTCTTGTGTCTTCTTTGGTTACAGTTCATCTCAAAAAGGGTTTCGCTGTCTTGACCTTTCATCCTCTCGTCTCTATATATCCCGTCATGCACATTTTGATGAGATCTATTTTCCCTTCCACAGTTCATCTCCTCTTCCTTCCCTATAATTCTCCCCTTGTTCCTCTACCCTCTTCTCCATATCTCTTTGTTCTCTTTTCCCATTGTCTTCGGGTAGTGTTTCATCATCATCTACTCCTTTTAAGGCTTCTACCTTGACCTCTCCCTTTTTGGCTACTCTCTCAGCTCATTCCCTACCTTCTATAGATATTCCTCTGGAGCTCACCTCCCTCGTTGTTCCTCTCCCTATGACTGGCTCTCATCCCATGATCACTCATGCCAAGGTTGGAGTGTTTCACACTCATAATATGCCTGATTATTTTGATATGGTCCCTTCTGAATTTCTCTATACTTTGTTGGCTTCCACTGAGCCTTGTCCCTCATAATCAGACTTGGGACCTCGTCCATCGCCCTCCTCATGTCAATGTTGTTGGTTCCAAATAGATCTTTCAGACAAAGTATCTTCGTAATGGTTCCATGGAATGACTCAAGGGTCATCTTGTTGTTCATGGTTTGACTAAGTTACCCGTTCTTGATTACTTTGATACTTTCAGTCCTATTGTTAAGGCTACTGATCGCACTATTTTGTCCTTTGTTGTTTCTTGTGGCTGGTCTCTTCATCAACTGGATGTCAAAAATGCCTTTCTTAATGGTTTTCTGCATGAAGATGTTTACATGGAGCAGCTCCACTACTATGTCAACCCACTATATCCTGATTATGTATGTCAGCTCAAGAAGGCTCTCTATGGTCTCAAGCAGGCTCCTCGTGTCTGAATTGAGCAGTTCAACACCTTCCTTGATACACTTAATTTCATATGCAATCGCGCTAATATTTCTTTGTTTATTTTCACTCGTGACTCTGTTATCATCTACTTTCTCCGTTATGCGGATAATATTATTGTCACTGGTAGCAATGCTTCTCTTCTAGATTGTTTTGTTCTTCGTCTTCATACTGAATTCGCCCTTAAGGATATTGGATCTCTCACTTATTTCCTTGGGCTTGAAGCTACTTTCAGAGATGATGATCTTTTTCTCTGTAAGTAGAAGTATGCCCATGATATCCTCACTCGTGCATAGCTTCTAAACAGTTGTCTTGTCAGTACCCCCATGTTCATCTTGCAGTACCTCTCTTCTGATGGGAACCCCTGGTTACTCATACTATGTACCGCTCTCTCACCGACGTTATTTAATATCTTACCATTAACGAACCGAACTTGGCTTCTATTGTCTACTCTGTTATCCAATATATGCATGCTCCTACTGATCTTCATCTTCAAACCGTCAAGAGTGTGTGTCGACTTCACCAATCTGAACAAAATGTTGTAAGAAGGATCCTCACCGGTCGCCCTCCACCAACTAAATAATTGATGCTACTACGGGAACCCCCTTAATGATGGAAGCCAACCAAACGTGTTGTGGTAGTTCCCACGACATGTATCATTTATGTGTGTTGAATTCACCATACTCCTGTCATCGCGAGGGCATAGGTCTAGCAGGATCCCCTCAAGGGAAAGAGGGTCAAAGGCAGCCAAGAAAAATGTAAAAATAACATGGATTGTGGACTATATGGACACGATGGGTATAGTTACTCGCTGCAAATTGGAACATAGCCATCTTGCAAAAGCAAAGAAAACTCGAGATGAGCAGGAAGAGGGGTACCGAAGCCCTCCAAGAAATTGAGCCTCGAACATGGTGAAACATCCTTAAGAAGGGAAGGGACTCGATCCTCAGTGACGGTTCAACCAAACCATAGTTGGGAAGCATGTGTTATCTCCTGTGGATCTTGCTCAGTTTCTCGCCAGTCATGGAGGAACTTGCTCATGGCGCAGAAAGTCGATCCCACCCTGCATCTGACGAGCGGAAGACACTCGGGGATGACCTTTTCTTGTTAGTTCCAACCATGATTTTTTTCCTAAACTCGAAAGTGGCCAATAGAGTCTTAATGAAAGCACATTAGGTAAAGAGGAAAGGACGGGGGAGAAGTTAAATCATCGAGGAAGGAACCAAGAGTCAAATAAAGGAAGAGAGAGAATATGGAAAAGATGAATCATCGCAAATAGCATCTGACAAATGTACAAGGCAACTAAAGGCAGTCAAAGTTCAAAAAGTTCAATGGCTACTTATGTATAACCATAAACTTGATGGATTCATGATCCAGATAAAAACAATGACTGATAAAAGACCATCAAAGTGCCAGGCCCATTTGCCCGTCTGGAGGAGTAAATTTGCTAACTACACAAGCCACCTCGAATATTGGTCGCACCTCGAGAAATTCACCTTGTATTTGCACACATGGGCCCGAGGAGGAATGGCCTTATAACTACTACG
This sequence comes from Pinguicula moranensis, assembly GCA_028565015.1. Lineage (NCBI taxonomy): Eukaryota > Viridiplantae > Streptophyta > Magnoliopsida > Lamiales > Lentibulariaceae > Pinguicula > Pinguicula moranensis. Next base: position 5,871 of record JAOWBN010182492.1, read on the forward strand.
AGTTCCTTCGAGGTGGGCACATGCATTCTTCCGACAAGGATTGGACACCCGCCGCCTAGCAGACTTATCCTCCTCGAGCCACCGATAGATAATATAATAAGTAAACGCGACCTTGCACAAGAGAGTTATATCAGTAACTGTCATATACATAGTCAAATACTAATATACCTTTGTATAAACTCTATAAATAGCCCAATTGGCCAACAAGAAAATGAAGTAATTCTTGGGAAATGCGGTAAAGCATACATTATACTTCTTTCATTATATCTATTCTCTTCAAAAATTGTATGATGTTAATCAAGGAATTGACGAAGAATACAGGCACACTCTTCGCACATTTTTTCTTGGTTTCATCACACAAAGGAGTGAATATAGTGGTTGAAGAGATAAATTGTAAATCATGAACCAACTTATATGAAAATTTAAGCCATTTCTTCTCTACCTTTCCAATTTGAGCTAGTTCTTGGAGGGAGATGTACCACTTGTTCGACCTCGACTGTACTTTCCGAGATGAACCCTCCACCAATTTCTGTAAACCACAAAAATCGATGTTAGAATCTGAAACCACAAATGTGTGGAAAAGTATTTGGGAGTGTATATTTGGGAGATATGGTCTGCAAGAAATTGAATTCAGCTTGAAGGGCCGGAAGAAGGGAAATTGAACTCAACTGTGGATTGAGTGTGTTTTGAAGATAAATTTGTAGAACAAAAAGAATGACTCTGGTTATCAAATGATTGAATATGTTCTATTCATCATCATAATTTCATAGTTGTACATCAGAATATATAAGAATAGGAATTGGTTTCCTAGTTTAGATAGAACTCTAGTAGTGGGTAGTTGAGATAAGGATGATTCCTAATAATCAGGAATCATCCCTTTTACAGTTATTCTTTTGATCCCACTACTAGATTTACTTATCTAAACTAACACTCCCTCTCAACTTGAATTAGGGTTCTTCAATTCCCAACTTGCTCAGTACACTATGAAATGCTTGTCGAGGCACGACTTTGGTCAAAATATTAGCCAATTGATCTTCAGATTTTATGAATGGGAGACTCACTTTGCCATCTTCTATCTTTTCTTTAATAAAATGACAATCAACTTTCACATGTTTTGTTCTATCATGCTGAACAAAAATTCTCTGATATACTAATAGGTGCTTTACTGTCACACCTGAGTCTGCATGTGTCTTTGATTGGTTCTCCTATATCTGCCAGTACTTTATTTAATTGTAGTATCTCCATTAATCCCCGTGCTACACCTCGAAATTCTACCTCGACACTTGATAGTGCTACCACCTTTAGCTTCTTACTTTTTCAAGTGACCAGATTCCCACCAACCAGCATAAAATATCCGGCTGTTGACCTTCGATCTAATGGATTGCCTGCCCAGTCTGCATCTGGGTACCCTTCTATTCTGAGATGGCCATGTTTCCTAAATTGGATTCCTGTGCTTGACGTTCCTTTCAGATATCGACAAATCCAAATTGCAGCTTCCATATGATCAGCTTGTGGTCAATGCATAAATTGACTTATTACCCCAACGACATACGAGATATCAGGACGTGTGTGAGCTAGGTATATCAACTTGCCCACCAAGTGCTAATATCGTGTTTGATAAACTAGTTGAGCTCCTTAACTACCTGAAGTTTTTTATTTGTAGCCGCCGGTGTGTCAGCTGGTTTGCAATCAAGCTAGCCCGTTTCAGCCAATAAATTGATTACATATTTTCATTGTGAAATAAAGATTCATTGTTCTGTTCTTTGAACCTCAATTCCCAAGAAGTATTGTAGTGTACCCATATCTTTTTCATCTCAAATTCACTGAATAAATTCTTCCGGAGTTCTTGTATTTCTTCAATGCCACTTCCTGTAATAATTATATCATCGACATAAATAATGAGGCAGGTGATAAGATTACCTATTCGTTTGAGAAATAATGTATGATCACCATTACTTTGCATATATCCATACTTCTTCATAGCAAGAGTAAAATGACCAAACTAGGCTCGTGGTTACTATTTCAGGCCATAGAGTGCCTTTCTGAGACGACATACTTCATTTTGTTTAAAACCATTTGAGTAGCCAGGTGGTGCTTCCAGATATACTTCTTCTTTCAGATCACCATGCAGAAATGCGTTTTTGACATCAAACTAATATAGAGGCCAGTCTCGATTGGCTGCAACGAAGAACAAGACTCTAATTGTATCAATCTTAGCCACTGGAGAGAATGTCTCAGAGTAATCAATGCCATATGTTTGAGTTTATCCTTTGGCAACCAACTGTGCTTTATATCTCTCTATAGATCCATCCGATCTACGCTTGATTGCATACACCCATCGACACCCCACTGGACGTTTCCCTTCACGTAGTTGGCACACCTCCCATGTATTATTATGTTCCAAAACATCCATTTCATTCTGCATAGCTTGTCACCACTAATCATCCTGCATAGCTTCCTGAACAGTTTTGGTAGTTTTTCAGAATATAAGGCTGCAGAAAATGCTGAGCCAAATAGTGAAATACTCCTTCTGACGAGATTAGCCATAGGGTACTTAGATTGACGTGAGATATGTTCTGGTTCATAGCGTCGGGCAGGTATCCCACGCGTACTCCATAATGGCAAAACACGTCTCCCAGGTACAAATGTTGGTGGAGTATTATCTGTTGACAAATTAGTTGTAGGATAAATATCTGGAGAGTTCTCACACAATGTACTAACCTCAGGAATATCAGTCGGGGCAGTCGAGATTGGACTGGTCAGTGGAGATGATGGCGTAGTATGTACTATGTCAGGTGGAACTGGTTGAGTAGTTTCTGGACCTGGAGCAACTGGACTGATTACCCAATTCAATGGATCAACGACACACGTTTGAGTATCCCCTGGTTCAGTGATTTGGGTAAAGTAGTACTCAGTCTCAAGGAATTCACGATCCATTATAATAAATAGCCGACGAGATTTAGGATCATAACATCGATATCCCTTTTGTTGTAGTGCATAAGCAAGGAAGACACATTTGACCGCACACGTAGATAATTTGGTACGGTCAACCTTGGATATATGAACATACACAGAACATCCAAACACTCGAGGATGAAGAGTGAGAGGTGGAGATATTGAGACTAGACGAGTAAGGATCTGTAGTGGAGTTTTGAGGTCCAAGATTTTCGTCGATAGTCGATTCATCAGAAAGACTGCAGTGGCGGCAGCATCTGACCAGAAACCAACCGGTACATTAGCTTCAATTAGAAAAGCACGAGTGATTTCAAGAATAAAGCAATTTTTTCATTCCGAGACCCCATTTTGCTCTGGAGTATGAACACATGAAGTTTGATGGATGAGACCTTTGTCGCGGAAGAAATTTGCATGGCATGATTAACAAATTCACCACCATTGTCTGATCGTAGTGTTTGAATAGAGCACTAAAATTGAGTCATAACCATAGCATAAAATCCAAAGAACTATTCTACAATTTTTTAGATGATCACGAAACTCAAAACTTAGGTATTCGCCACAACGATCCGATCGTAGTGCCTTAATCTTCTTCCCAAGTTGATTTCCGACTTCATCCTGGAATTCCATGAATTTCTCCAAGGATTCAACCTTGTGAGTCATCACAAATACAGCCATATCTACTAAAATCATCAGTAAATGTAATAAAGTACGAATACCCACCTTTCGCATTTGTGCTTAGAGGACCGCACACGTCTTTATGCACTAATGCCAACAACTTAGTGGCTCTCTCGACGACCTTGTTAGAAGGTGCCTTTGTCATCTTCCCAAGTAAAAAAGACTTGCACCTATCAATTGACACCCAGCCAAAATTATTCAGAAGTCCACTCATTTGGAGCTTCTTGATACGATTCTTGTTTATATGACCTACGCAAAAATGCCGTAAGAGGGTTGAGCTATCATCATTCGATTTGAGCCATTTAGTATTCACATTGTACGTGGGTGTTCTTTGTTCAGTCACATAAAAACCATTAAACATAGGAACACTAGCATAATACAAGCCATTCCGAAAACTGGTTCAACATTTGTCCTCCATGACAAACTTATATCCCATAGAAGTAAGTCGATACACAGAACTGATGTTTCTACTAGCACACGAAACATAATATATATTCAAAAGTTCCATTACATGCCCACTGGGTAAAATCAATTCTAAGTCCCCAACTGCAACGCTAAAACAAACACGCCATTACCGAACTTAAATTGCATTTGACCATTTGCTAACTTTCTACTTCTTCTTAGTGCGTGCACATTTGAGCAAATATGAGCACCGGCTCCTGAGTCCACGACCCAAGAGGTAGAAGATAAAAGAGCAAAATTGATTTCAACAATGTGAATACCTGAATAAGATGACGTTCCAACGCCCTCTACTCTTCCAGGAACTTCAGACACTCTCGTTTGAAATGTCCATTGCCATTGCAAAAGAAACAAACAGTGTCCGGAGTTGGTGTCAAAATCTTTTTCGGTTTAGGTATGCTCTTGCTCCCAACCGGAACCATACCCTTACCTTTTACCTTTTTGTTGCCCTTGTACGTTCCCTTTTATTCTTGTTAACCGCCCCACTATGCCTTGACACCGATAACACATCAGGTACCCGCCTGATGGATATCTCAGCCATAGAGAACATCGAATACAACTCATTCAACGGCTTCACAATTCCCACCATATTATAGTTCATAATAAACATCAAAAAGCTCGATAGCAGGGAATGCAAAATGTAATTGGTGCAGAGTTCTTCGTCGATAGTAGAGCCCAACTTCCCAAGTTGCTCTATTAGACCCATGAGTTATGGAACGTGAGCACTGACCGAGGCCCCCTAAGCCATCCTACATTCAAAGAGTTCCTTAGCTATACGATATCGCACAAAGTGCGTTTGCTCTTGAAACATATTCTTGAGCTCGCATATCATATTGTAAGCTTTCAAATTCTCAAAACATTTTTGGATCGGGTATCATAGATACAATAATAAGATAACTCACCTCATTGGCCTCATCGACTTTCTTCTCATACTGATCCATCTCAGCACGAGAAACAGTAACAGGAGGAGGTACAGGAAAAGGTACATCCAAGACACAGTCTTTCTTTTGATTTAAAATAATTTTCAGGTTACAGTACCAATCAGTGAAATTGAAACCACTGAGTTTGTTTTGTTCCAAGACAGATGCAAGGGGATATGCATTCGGGATCTTAGTTATCATCATCTACAAAACATCAAACAAATGCAAAGATTTAGTTCAATTTCATACTTCGTGTTCAGTTCAAAATATAGTACTGAATCCCCACTACATATATGATTGTGTCCTTCTATGCAGTAGGCCTGAGATTCATCTTTTTCCAAACCAAGCTAGTGTCGGCGTAGACTTGGAATGGATTTATTTAGGTAAACCATCTCGGTTAATCATATGCCTCGCATATGACTCTCAGTTTATTAACTACACCCAGTGTAAGTTAACACCTTGCACTGCTCGAACACGGTTCGTTAGCCCTATTAGACAAACCTATTCTATGTGTCACGCACGACCTCAACTCCTAAAGGATACAAGGAGATGCCTACTAAGTAGGATCACATCAACCCTATTCCAGTAGTTTGAATAAGATAGAATAGGAAGTGCATTACGTCCTAATTTTTATAGGGACATGATTCATGTTTTGAAACTGAAGTTAATGCACATTAACATTCAAAAGCACGAAGAAAACATTTAAATAAATAAATACATAAAGAAATAATCACATCTCATGCAATTATTTCTGTTGAGTAGTATGATATCTTCAATCTTGAAGTATCATCTACGTGGCCGAGTCAGCTCCTCGAGCAGTTGGATGCCGCCTCGAGACTTCATCCCATTAACTCGAACTACCATACTAACTATCCAGGCACAAGAGCCATTAATTTTGGCATAAACATGTTGCCAATTAAAACAACGGCATAACATGTTGCCGATTAAAGCAATGGCATAACAGGCTACCATAAATCAATAAATGGCATAACATATTGCCAGAAATTGATAAATGGTTCAGCAAACCATATTACATACATGCATCATTAATCAAATAATCATGCCATACTACCCAACAGCCTGCAAGACTGAGTTAGCACGATCCATCACGATATGCAGTTTATCATATATTAATTTCCCGAATTGAATGATAAATACAAATTGACTCTAATCAGCAAGACAATAATTGGAATTTATATATTTCCATTCAATTGAATGCATGGAAATCCCTAATTGCATAATAGGAACCCTAATTTCAAAATTATACATAACCCAAAATTTTAAAATTAGGCATTTCCACCTAATCATACAATTAACTACCAATTGAATCAATAACCATTATCAATTGATCAATTAAACCATAAATCAATTCCCAATTGATCAAATTCAAACAAAACCCCAAAATTTCAAATCACAATTTGGGACTTTCTGAATTCATAGATTTCTAATGCAGTTGACCATCCAATCATACAATTCAAACGTTCAATTGCACATTCAAAGCCCTAATTCAATCTAATCAGAAGTGTAGAACTTTGAATTCAAAAATCCAAAAAATCCGAAAGGGTTTTTTCAAATTCTCTTGCCAAACTTGCAATTGATCATTCAATCACATAATTAAAGTATCTAATTGCATAATTAAACCACTAATTGAACCAATTCGATCAAAATCCGAAACCCCTACAATTAGGGTTCTTGATTTAGGATTTTTCCAAATCCAATCTCAAATTGAATCCAAAACTATGAAATTACACTAATTTCAAGGACCCAGAACATGAATTGAACACACCCTAACTCTGATACCAATGTTGGGTTACGAGGCACAATTTCAAAAAAAATTGGAATTCTCAAAATCAAAACAATAATCGAAACATAAACCAATAAATACGTGTAATTCATTTTCAAGGTGAAGAGATTAGCATACTAACCTCGATTCGAGTCGGATTTAACAAAACCCAAGAGAAACCCGTGCGAAGTTTCATTTTTGTTGATCATGTGAAACCCCAACGAAGAGGTTCTCTACTAGGAGCACTCCCCGGCGAGCTGAAGACCAGGCTGCTAGACCCTCAACCACTCAATTCTGGCGACCACAACGGTGCGGAAGTGAAGTCACGCTTGATCGGTTCGAGTTCGAGAAGATGATGGGGTGAAGATACTGGATTTCGCTCGCTTTCATCGTGAAGTTTAAATTCACGGTTTTTAATACTTTAGGCTATTAGGCCATTGGGCTATTCGAGACCAATGACTTGATTTCACTTGGGCTCGATTAATTCGAGGCCAATTAGCGTCTTCCATGTCTTGGGCTCAATTAAATTGAGCCCAGTAGTCATAAATTGGATCGGTCCCACCGAAAGCCAATTTCTTATCGTATCCGGGTTATCAAATTAATTAATCCTAATTAAATTATCTTGACCCGAACTCGATCTGTTTGCGAAGTTAATCCTAATTAAATTATCTTGACCCGAACTCGATCTGTTCGCGAAGTTAATTATATCCCACATAATTGATTCTTTATGCTTTATCTCGTCAAATAGAGCGACCTAGTAGGATCCATATTTAGATCTGTAATAAATTAATCACATTAATTTATAAATCATAAGTGGTATCTTGCAGTGTATTATGATCCGATCTAGTACACAACTCGTGATCCTTTAATCTCATTTAATGTTAATTCTTTCATCACTTAATATTCATTAATTAATGTCAAGCGTAGGAATGTGCTATCCTTGACCATTAATCAATTTCATGATCTTCAGTATATAACTGTTAATATGTGATTATCCCATAATCGCAAATGCATGTGTAACAATTATTACTGCATCAAGGGGACCAGGGATATTAATAATCCCATCCAATATGAGATGGACAAAAGTACCATCTTGATATTCCATAACTTCCAGCATGAATCGTGCATATTCGAAAAACTTATCTTTATAACCCCTCGGTAAAATGGAGCATTTGATAACCTTAAGTAATACATATTCATCACCCATAACTATAAATATCTCAGATAACTAAATTAATACTTAGTGAATTTGCTGATGGCACAAACACAATCCATACAACAAGTTAATATGTGTCAAGTCCAATACTCATGTACCCTGTACATTCATATTTTATGTGATTAAATAGATACCATGTATCAATGATCTGTGAAACATGATCATACATTAATCCACATGCTAGTCCATATAGTCATCTAATTGTTCCTTTGATAATGACTTAATACTAGGGTCTAATTTAGAGTTTTGATTATAATTTATAAAGTTCCACAATTTGAGTCCTCAATCCAAATGATCCATAATATATAAAAAAAACTAAATGAACAAAATAATATATATCATTCAATATATATGAAACCAATAAATGGACCATCAACTGATTGGTGCTCTAGGTCACTAAACAAACAACAATGACAATGATGTCATCCACATACTGGAGAAGATAAATAATATCAGAGTCTCGAGCAAAAATGAATAGAGATGTATCAACTCAACTGCAGAAAGAACCACGAGTAATTAAAAATAAGATGAAGCTCTCAAATAGCAAACATGAGCAGGATAGAGAGGATGAACATAGTCGAGGTGACTATTCCATGTAAACATTCTCAATCAAGTAGCATTGAGAAAATCATTCTTCACATCCAATTGACGCAGAGACCAGCCACGAGAGACAGCAATAAAGATAACTGTACGAACACTAGTAGCCTTAACAATGGAAGTAAACATATCAAAGTAGTTAAGGCTGTATAACGGTGGCGGTTGTGGTGGTAATTCTGCCACCTCGCGGTTTAGTTAAATATTAAAACGGTACCACCGTTATACTAAAAACAAATTGGTAAATGGACTCCTAATTTATGTAAATTATATTTAGATAGACTATGAATTGAATTAGGTCGATTAATGGACTCCAAATTAATTAGATATTTTTTTTTGGAAATTTAGTTAAATATTTTTTTGGCAAACGAACTCATAATTTAGGTAAATTATAATTAGATCAATTGGGTAAATTATAACTAACTAGAAATTAAATTAGGTCAATCAAAGAACTCCTAATCAATTAGGTAATTTTTGTTTTAATGGTTTTTTGAAATTTTAAATTACATTATACAAGTTTAATGATTTTTCAAAATTATTTTTTTATTTTTCAAATAACGGTAGTAGAGGTGCCTTCGTTATCGCTACTGCTACCACCTCCACCGTTATGCAATGGTGGTAGCGAAGGTCGCTACCCCTTTCACTATCGTAGTGGCGTTCCGCTACCACTACCATAGATAACCCTAAATGAGATGGGCCTTGAAGTGCTCAATAAAATCATCTTGTAGATACTTGGTCTGGAAAACCCACTTGGAACCAAAAATATTAGCCTGACTAGGCCGAGGGACAAGAACCCAGGTTTGATTCTTATGAAGCGCAATCATCTCATCTTCCATTGCACCAATCCAAGCAGGGTTCTTCATAGCAAACTTGAAACCACGAGGCTCTGAAAAAGTCATTAGAGCATAAAGAAAACAAGAAGGTATAATATCACAATGATCAGCAAAGTTGGAGGGTTCTTCACAGCAGACATGAACACTCCAATCTCAGCACAGGTAAACATGGGATGAGAGCCTAGTACAGTAACTGCAAGGAAGGGACAGGTGAGGAAGGAGAATTTGGCACAAAGGGCGAAGAGTCAGGAGGTGGAGGTAAAGAAGCAGGCGAAGAGACCTCGAGAGCCTCAACTCTCAAAGATGAAAGAGATGAATGGGAATTAAGGTAGAGAGAGCAAGGAGGAAAGGAAGAGATAGGACTCTGGAAAACAATGGAGGGAAGAAGATCAAGAGGGTTAAGAAAAATAGAGATATCAAGCGAAGAAAGGGAGGGAAAGGATTTTAGCTGTGAAATGGAAAGCAAGACTCATCAAATCGAGCATGATGAGAGATGTACTGACGAGAGGAAGAGAAGTCAAGAAAATGAAAGCCCTTATGCAAGAAGCTATATCCAAGGAAGATGACGAGGAGAAATTTTTTGAGGAGCATAGTCATGTTGGCAAGGAAAAACACGACAATCTAAAGTACGAAAATAATTATATCAATGTAACAAACCATAACGTAACTCAAAGGAAAAAGTATCTAATAGGAGTGACGATGGCAACCGATCGATGATGTGGGCTGCATACTGAATGCATCGACCCAATAAGAAAGCGGAGCATGAGAGTGAAACAGGAAAGTAAAACATATCTCAGTGAGTTTACGATGCTTCTTCTCAACACGACCATTTTGTGCAGGAGTGTTAGGACATGAAAGCTGAAGATGAATTGTCCAACAAACTGGGTCTAAGATGAAAGCCAACTTTAATGGTCCCAAACTGAGTATTCGAACCAATGAAATCCGGCCCAGATGCATCAAATGGTGAAGGAATAGAAACCGCGCTAGAAGACAAAAGGCTAGAGGGGGCTTGTGCAGTTTCTGGCCCAGGAGGAAAATAAATTTACATAGCAGGTGAAGTCAGGCCATAAACTCTAGACCCACGGTACTTAACCAGCTTGGTTCTGGCCTATAGAGAATTAGCTAGTTTGTCCAAGACCCATGTAGGATTGTCCAGTGAGTCCATGAGATGGCTCAATCAGAATTTGAGATGTTGATGAATGATTGGTCACAAAATGCGCTTGAGAAGTGGTGGTGTCGACAAAGGTCAACGACGAACAAAGGAAGGCACAAGCATCAATGTAATAGTTGTACTGCGAGCAAATCTAACATCGACGCTCACGAGATCCAGGCCACGATTGAAATTGCCACCGCATAGATAATATGGTTGTGCATTGGAGGAGTTAAAATATGGCAGCGGTGTCCTAGCCGGAACTACAGCAACAAGAACAAAAATAATTGGCGGTGACGGAGCCAAAACAGCAACAATACGGGCAAACACAATCACTGGAGAAGGCGGTGGAACTGAAGTTAAAACAAATAGAGCAGGCAGTGATGGTGCGGCCATAGCAGTGAAAGCCATGATTGGAGTTGTAGAGGGAAAGACCGTTTGATGGTAATGAGCCTGAAAATTCTTTGTGCGTGCAGTCAAATCTTGAATCAGAAGAAAATGATTTTGAGGAATTGAGATCCGGAAAAAGCTTGAAAATCTGTGTCAAGGACACAAAGAAACCAATGGCTCTAATCAAGCGGGTTACCGTCCGACCAATGATGGCAAGTCACTCACAAAGTATCAGAAACTGGCAAGCGTAATCATTCACTAACTTGGGAACCTTTTGTAGTTGTTGGCGCTCATCCCGGAAGGCAAGTTCATTAGAAGGACCGGTTGAGTTGAACTCGTATGCAAAAGTGGTTCGAACGGCTCTGATAGTGTTTTGACTGACAATATCACTATATGCCTCATCAGCCAAAGAGGCCAGCAGTCAGTGTGCTCTCAATCTTCATAAGCAGGGTCGGGTTTAGTTGGACTATGAGGATCTATTGTAGGAGGAGCAACTATAGTACCATCGACAAAGCCGATGAGTTTATGGTTGGTTAAGAGGAGTTGTGATGTAGCAAGAATGGGCTACAACAGCAGATGAAGTAAAGTTGAAGCATATGCTAAGACAAGGGCAGAATAATTAAATGTAGTTGTCTGTTTCCAAGAATGTTTATCTGTTTTATGTATTTTTTACTACTTGAGGCAGGCGTACCTTTCACTAACTGCCTCATTTATGGCGCACAAATGTAAGTTCGTTATGTTGTTATAAATAAATAGCATAACATGTAATGGAGGGGAGTTGAATTTGAAATTGAAAGGTTTTCTTAGAATTCATGTTGAATTCTGCCTTCTTGTTTAATTCTCTAAATTTAGCATAAGAGTTTGAGTTGTAATCCGGCGAACACTTCGGGTTCGACTTTGTTTTTCGTTAACTTGCTAGGCGAGTTACGTTAGTTGGTATAAGAGCCAAACTGTTCCGAAAAGGTAAGTCAATTCTGTAGAATTTTCTTATTTCCTGTCCACAAATCTTTTGGTTTGTCGGAGCCACCCGAAGGCACAGTGTTGCGGTCTCTGAATGGGACAACCAGATGCAGATTAGAGACATGATGGCGTAGAGTTTTGAACAACGCGGAGGCCTTTGTTCAACGACATCCATTGTGGATGGAGGCAGCCGAACGTGCATTTTGTACCCAAAAATAGTCGCATGTTTGCGCTTGTTTTTTGGCCCCAGCTTGTGTCATGCTGCCACAAAGAAGACTATGCGGAATCCAGTTTTGACCTGAGAAGCGCCCTCCTGTTCCGTTACGTTCAATGGTGCCTCATAATAGAGACAATGAAGTGGAGTCATCCTTTTTTCTTTTGATAATCCAAAATTCATTAATAACAATAAAAAAATAACTGTACAATAATCTTACTAGCGGTAAGAAGGATAAAATACAAAGAAAAAATAAAATAGAAAAGATACTACAATCTAGTGCACCGGAGCCCGGGACTTATATTACATGGATATGACTGTAAGAAGAGAGTAAGGTTGTAAGCAAAGTGATCACATAACCTTCAGCTATGCATGCTGTCATAGAGACTACAAGGGTCATTATCTTGCTAGAAAACCCAGCTCAGCATGTATACCTTATAGTATCAAGGTCAAAAGAGTGCAGCTAAATCCCAAAAGTAATGACTTAAGGGACAAAGAGCAGTGATCTACTGACTTCCAACTATGCAGGTCGCCCGAGGGCTATAAGAGTCTTTACTGTAGTAGTTAGCAAAACTCAGCCTATTCACCTTATAGCATCGTATTCCAGTGATTTATGTCACCCTTACCCTCCCTATTCTACATTTTCCAAGCCATACAAACTTCATATTTCCTTGAGATAAAACTCATAATCCATGTAGGGCCTCCTTTGTACCAGGTTCATAGAGGGCTAGTGAAGGTTTTATTTCCAACCACATTGCTCTTTCAAGGAAACTTCTCTTCCGCTACTTGGTGATGGAGCAGCAGACGAAGGAAGGTGAACAGTAGATGTCCCTTTCCATTTCATAACCTGTACCTCAAAGGAAGAAAAAGATCATCATAACAGCCTATAGAAATGGAGAAGTTAGTGGCAGCTGGTATTACAGTGATCATCTCCATCAGCGAATTTGAGAAGCTGGAGGCCTTCTTTCTATGTGGTGAGATACCAATGAGGCCAGCTTATAAAAAAGGAGAAGTTAGAGCACATTAAGTAATCCAGAAACTGTAAATAATCTGCTGATCTAGCCAAGATTGGTATCAGCCTGATATCAGTAGGGGGCTCTCCTTGACTGAAAACAACGTTCAATACATAAAGATCACTTTCCAGAGAAAACTTACTCAAACTATCCCAGCTTCCAGGAGCTATCAGTGCTTAGAGTGGCCAGATCACCAACCTGTGCCAGAAGATTTGGGCTAGAAGTGATATAGCACAAGAAATCAAAAGGATTAAGCCTATACATGCCTCTACAATTAGTCTCAGAAGCTCCAACTACGCATTATTCAGTACAATATTAGCTCGATTATGCAATAGAACCACAATGCCAGTGAACAGTAACACAAAGCCAGTGCATAAGAAAAAGAATGTCTTTTTCTCCATAGTCCTTATATTCAGAAAATGACTCCCTCATTAAAACCATGAGTAGTTCTAATAAGATATCTGAAAACACAGCATAGAAGTAAAGTCATGAATTAAAAAGAAATGCAGGCAATAGGGTTTAGGAGCCAATCTGCAGAGGAAAAAAAGGCTTGTTGTTTTTACTGAGATCCACCACCAAGAGGTTCTTTTGATATTTGATGCAATGCTTAGGTAGTTAGGTTCCTTGTCTTGGAAGTGTTTCATACTTCTGGCCTTCCAGACTAGCCACATCAATTCTGCCCAGATAGTTCCCCAAGCTACTGTGTTGTCATGAGCTGGTTTTGAGGACATAAAGTCTGATAGAGATGGAACTGATGTGTCTGCTAGTTGATCTATCTCCGGAGATGAGAGCCATTCCTTCATTGATTTCTAGACCTGCAAAATCAGAGGGCAAGTTTTAAAGATGTGATCCACAGAATAAGTACCTGACAAACAGAAAGTGCAGCTGATCTCCTAAGCTGGAGGAATAATGTGATGCAGTTGGAGTGTTCCTTTGGTAGGAAGGGAGTCTTGAAGAAGTTTCCAGACGAATATAAGCACTTTCTTAGGAGCCAAAGACAACCAGACTGATTTGAGCACAGTAGCCTCCTGAGGAGAGTAGGGTGAATCTGAAGCAGCTAGAATCCTATCATAGGCTTGCTTAACTGTATACTTTCCTTCTGGATCAAGGTTAAAGCAATACTTATCCCTGCGAGTGCTTGATATGCAGATATTATGCAGAAACAGGATAGGGGAAGCAAGATCTTGTAATTCAGGTAGTCTTAATGATCTTCTCCAGGACCAAGACCATTGCCACTGAGAGGAATCCTACCAACCCATGTGTGAGATTAAAGCATTCTGGTTTAGTGTAGTTCTGAATAACCTTGGAAATTGCTCAGCTAGAGGAGTGTTTTGTAGCCAAATATCCTTCCAGAACTTGATGGTTGTACCTGTCCCAACTATCACACCAATTGGCTGAATAAACCAATTAGAATTAAGAAGTTCTTTGGTGTTATTTCACCATGGAGAAGCATAATTGCTACCCCTCCTTCTGCCTCTCTGGCCACCGGTTTGCTGGGGTAATCTTAGTTCTCTCCATCTTCCCACAGATAAGGAACCATCCTCTCCATATTTAGAATGCAGAATTTGCATGGCCAGATCAGACCCCCCAGCAAGCAGACGCTCTCCCCATTTGCCCAAAAGAGAATTCATTAAAAGCTTTCAAACTCCAAACCGCAAACCTCCTTTGGCAACTGGTGTAGTCAATTTTTTCCAAGAAATCCAGTATATTTTTGTTTGATTTTTACTATTATTCCAGAAGAAGGATCTCTGGATTTGCTCTAACTTGTAGATGACAGCAACTGGAGCTTTCAGAAAGGAAAAGAAATGAGAAGGGAAAGCATTGATAACAGAGTTAAAAAGTGTCAACTTTCCTCCTGTAGATAAAAATCTATGATCCCAAGAGTTTAAGACTTTGGAGAACTTATTAATTACTGGCATCCATGTAGATACTCTTGTAGGATTTGCACCTATAGGAAGACCGAGATATTTGAATCGAAAGGATGCAGTTTTGCAACCCAAGTACGTTGCCATCTCTTCTAGAGTGGACTGCTACAAGTTTATCCCTAGCAAGCTGCTCTTTGAGTAATTAATTTGCAGACCTGATGTGATTTTGAAATTGAGAAGTATGGCTTTTAGAGTCTTAATTGTTTCCCAGCTAGTTTGTCAAAACATCAGTGTGTCATCAGCGTATTGTAAATGAGAAAGTTGAATTCTTTCTCTGCCAACTTCTAAACCAATGAACAGATTTAGGCTAGCAGCTTTCTTGATCAAAACAGAAAGACCCTCAGAAGCCACTAGATAGAGCAAGGGGGAGATAGGGTCTCCTTGGCGAAGTCCTCTTTGAGGAAAAAATTCAGAAGTGGGGTTGCCGCTTATGAGGATGGAGGAGGAGGCTGAAGCAAGTAATTCCTCAATCCACCTGATCTATCTTTGAGGGAATCCCATTTGTGCCATGACATCCTTCAGATTGTCCCAATTTACAGAATCAAAGGCCTTCTCGAAGTCTATCTTAAAGATGATGGCATGTTTTTTAAGTTTTTTCAGCTCATCCACTGCTTCATTGGCAATGAGAACACCATCCAATAGTTTTCTTCCTTTAAAAAATGCCATATGATTGGGGGCAATAATCTCCATCATAACTGGACTTAACCTCTTCTCTAGGACCTTTAAAATAATTTTGGGAATGGCTCCAATTAAGGTGATAGGTCTGAAATCCTGCACATGCAAGGGTGAAGCTATTTTGGCTAGTGGGGAAATGTGTACAACATTGCTTCGTTTTGCTAACGTGCAGTTCCTGTAAAATTCAGAAAACAATTGCAGAATGCCTGCTTTAAACAAGTGTATAAAATGTTTGATAAATTTAAAATTTAATCCATCCGGTCCTGGACTCTTTTCACTACCACAGTCTTTAATTGCTGCCATGATTTCAGTTTCAGAGAAAGGCCTCACTAGATGTTCTCTGGACAGAGAACTGATTAAATCTCATATTTGTGATTTTAGGCCTACTCCACTTAATTTCAGAGAACCTGTCAGCAAAGTGATTTCCGAAGCATCTCTTGATGTCCACCGGATCTTCTAGCCAAGTGTTCCCCTCCCAGACTCCTTGAATGGAATTTTTTTTTTTTTTTTTTTTTGTATCCATCTATGAAAATATGCTGAATTGGCATCACCTTGCTTCTGCCAATTAAGTCTAGCTTTCTGAAAATGTAGGTTGTCCATACTCCTTGTTAGAACTTGGATTTCTTGCTGCTTACTCAGTATCAGCTGTATATCAGAAACAGAAAACTGTAGGTTTTGTTCAGCCTGCATTTCCAGTCATAAAGTTGTTCAAGAAGTTGATTTCTTTGAGCCAAAGAGCTCCTAGGCTGCAGGGAGTTCCACTGTTTGATCCCTGCCCTTAATTCTTTTATCTTAATCTTTAATCTGTAGCTAGCAGAACCCACTTGATTTATGTTATAGTAGATATTTTCCACAGTAGAAATGAAATCTGAATTTTCTAGCCAATAGTCAAGAACTCTAAAAGGTTTAGGACCCCAATCTTTAAAGTTGCAGCAAAGAGAAACCGGGTAGTGGTCGGAGTCATCCCTATCAAGGCCTAATTGAGTCCATGATATATCATTTCCAAGCCAATTATCATTCACAAGAAATCTGTCAAGTTTACTCATGGCTCTAAGGGACTTTAAATACCATGTAAATTTCCTACGAACCATCTTTATATCTTGCAGATTCATCCCATTGACAAATGTCATGAATGCTAAGATCTCATGATCCAAGGAGAGGTGAGAAGTTCCTCTTTTTTCTGAAGCATCTAAAACTGCATTAAAGTTTTCCATGAGACACCATTTGTCTTCTTCTTTCCCTTGATATAGATCCAGAATTTAATTCCATTGGTTTTCTCTTGCTCCCAACTCATTCGGGCCATAAATGTTTAACATGTGTGAAGTGATTGTGTCTGAAAACCAAGTGTCTGATGCTGCTAAGAAACCATCCCCATAATAAATATTGAGTTTGTTAAATGCAGATTTATTCCAAATACATAGCAGGCCACTTAATTGCCCTAATGATCCTTTACACATCCATTTAAACTCTTCACCATACCATAAGAATTGGCAAAACTTTCATTTTAGTCTCCTAAAGTCTTGCAAAGTCCGGTAAATGTTTCAGAATAAGACTTTTAACTCTCCTCTGTCTCCCCTTGCCACAGAGGCCCCTAACATTATATGTGATAACCTTCACAGAGAAACATGATCTTCTGTAACTTCATTGTTTGGAAGTTGATCTTAATCAGTTTATCTTTTTCTTGCTGAGGATCTGGATATGTTAGTCCCAGCAGTTTTCCAATCTCAATAGTCTGGTCAGCTTTAACCTCTAGTTGATCCACATACAGGTTGTGAGCGTTTTTAGGATGAACTGGGAGGTGGCTATTCCAATCACCTAAGGCTGCTAAATCTTTCTCTTTATCTGGATCATTTTCTTTGCGAGTTTGGCTCCTTGTTTTGAGACCACTCCATTTCCTTCTCATGAGGACAACTTTTTTGGGAGTATTTATTTCTGACAGCTTGGCAGTGTTAAGAGGGGGAAAGTCTTCTGATGAGGATGAGATTGGCTGAATATAAGAGGCTGGATCAAATGCAAGAGTAGGAGATTGAATAATGACTGATTTCCCATGGTCTGAAGTCTGAAGAGGACTTCTGTAAGGGGCTATTAGGTACCGAGACATTTCCCTCTACCAGCTGTATAGGACAAGGCAGAGGCGATTACAACATTCCAGGCATACCTCTGAAGATGTCAGCACCTCTCTCTGAGGTGTAATGATGGCCAATGGACTAGTAGCTGTAGAAACAGCCTCCTGCAAGAGTTGCAGAGGGCTTAATTCAGGGGAGACCTGTGTTTCCAAATCAGGAGAGGCCTGAGTTTCAGAAACTTTTTCAATTGATGTCAGGTCTCTAATATCTTTTTTTTTATCCTTTTTAGAAACTGGCCACCAGGGCAGTTTGTTGGGAAATTTAGGGGTGTCTAGCGATAGCGGTATTAGCGGAAAACAGCTATCGCTTCCGCTATACAACTTCCGGCGAAATAGCGAAAGCGAAAGCGGCGGGAAAAATGCATTCCTCTATATTAGCGGTAGCTATAGCAGTTTTCTGCTAATACCGCCATTATCGTTATTATTTAACTTAAAAAAATTAAAAATATAAATTCCGCTCTTCAATTTTATTATTTCAGATTGAGATTTGTCATTTGAGAATACCAGGAATTGCAAAAGTTCTCATATTGGCACAAAATTGGTTAACTACAACTTCAGAAGAGATAGATGTTGTGGGTGTGGATGTCATAGAAGAAACACAAACTTATATTTATGATCTGGATATAGGTTTATTACTTTCATTTCCCAAAGTTTTAACTTTATTCTTCATATGTTTTACTTTTAACTTTACTTCAACTTCCGTCTTTGGCTTTGCAGAGTTGAATCAGGTTCCACAAGAACTCATGTCACGGCTTATAATTTTATATTCATCCTGGACCTGGAATGGACAATAGATTGCTTGTTTGTTTTGTTGTTGAAACTTGGAAAAATTATATTGTTGGACTCTAATTGTTTTGCGTTGATATAAATAAGTGGAATAGACAATGAACTATTGGAAAATGTTGATTAATTTACTGTTGTTTGTTACCGGTATCGTACACTACAGGTGGTTGTTTTAAGAAATCTGTGATTTTCTTAGTTCCTACCTGTTATCAGCAGTCTCTTATTATTATTATTATTATTATTATTATTGTGTATTAGCCACTACTTTAACTCTTTTTTATAACTCGTGTTTCTACTACATGTTTTAGCATGAAATTTATATATTTGATTAATTTGATGTACGAGTTTCATGTGCTGAAAATGTTATAAAAGATTGTGGGATTTTGATAAGTTGTCAAAAGAATAAATCATCCATAGGCTGCTAAGCATTTATTTATTAGCGGAATTGCGGATTCCGCTATCTTAGCGGATTCCACTATCCCTACCGCTATCTTAGCGAAAGTAGCGGAAGCAAAATAGCGGTTAGTGAAAGCGAAAGCGTATGGAATTTTAAATCTGTTAACTTAGCGAAAAGGGGCTTACCGCTACCGCTACGACCGTTCAAAACTCTTTGATCCTTGATAGGGCAGGATCTTACATATTGCCCAAGAGAGGAAGTTTCCTTAGAGTGAAGACTTGAGATGTCATCTTCAGGTGAATATGTAAGACCCCAGCCAACATTGAATTTGGTTGAACTAAGCTCTAGGATATGTAGAGTATCCTTGGAACCATCAACTAGGATAGGGAGAGAATCAGCCACTTTGGAAGTCCAGTCCAAGGAGATCAACATTTGAACAGCTTCCAAATAGTGCTTATTCAAAGAGGCCTCATCAATTTTGATTACATTGCCTAGTTGAGAACCAATCTTAATCAGAGATTGGTAGTTCCATAATTGTAGAGGCAACTCAAAAACTTTAATCCAACATAGTTTATGTGATGGAGGATCCAGAGTAGAATCAGACCAGGGCATAAGGTCTGATACCCAATTTCCCTGCCAAGCAGAGTCATTTTTGATCAAGTTTTTTAGGTCCTGTTCATATTTCTCCCAGAGAAGAATCTTGCCCAATCCTAATGAAATGATAAAGATATTTAGATAACCTGTTGATTTCAGACTAATATTTAGATCCCTACCACCATCCATGTCAATAAGTGATCCGATGTAGCTATTTTCAACCAAGAAAGATCTGCCTCAGTGGTTGAGAATGAAAGAAGCTTGTCCATACCTTGGTGACTCCTCAATTCTGGCATAGAGTATTTACTGGTGGATGCACCTGCAAGAGTCATCTTCCCTACACTGTTAGCTGGGATCTGGACCAGCTTAGTCCTAAAAACAGGGCTAGGGGAATTCTATTTTTTGGATTGAGTAGATTTCGGAAATTTAGCCAGGTTTGCATGCATTCGATAGGAGCCAAACCAAATATTGTTGAGCTAGTATAGTCTCGTTTTCATCTCCACACTATCAGTAAATTCAACAAAACCAAAGGGATTGCCATTCCTGTCAAGCTTACATGCAATAGACAGTTCACTCACAGGGCCTTGCCTGTTTCAGATTTTAGACAAATTTGGTAACTGACAGTCTTTTTGAAAGTTAGATATGAAGTATGTCAATGGCTGACTGGTGGGCTGTGCGAACTGTGGAACTCTTGGACCTAACCTCTCATGAAACGGACGTCGGGTCAGAGCAGCTGCATAGCTCTGGGAGTGGTCCTTTCTAGGTAGCATAGGTTTTTTACCAGCTCTAATAGCAGCTCGTCGGATCATCTTCAACTGGTGGGAGGGAATGATCCATTTGGACATTATGAAAGCAGTAGCAAGGAGATGTAGGCTAGAACGAATAGAAACTGACTACAGAGAAAGGTAGGCAATATGGAGAGTGAGGGTTTACGGTTAGGAGCGAGAAGCAAGAAGAAGAAGCGGGCAGGGGACTATGAGAAGAACTATAATAGACGGACTTGGTGGCATAGAACTACAGTGAAGGAGGGAGGAGGATCTCATAGGCCATGGGACCTGATACCAGGAGGGTCAGGGTTTACTGTGGTCTACGGTGGCAAGCTTAGGCGGACATTCCCGGGTGCAAAAGCGCCCCCGAGAAGAGGAGAGACTGGATATTGGAGCTAAACAGAAGAAGAGATGAAGAAGGGGGGAATGTTGGAAGAGAAGGCGAGGAAGGAGCGAACGTACTGTTCATGGCGAGAGCTCTGTACGGTGAGAAAGTTCGAGAAGGAAAGGAATTAACTTAGAATGGAGACGAAGAAGAAAAGGAGGAATGCGAGGAGGAAGAAGAAGAAGAAGAAGAAGAAGAAGAAGAAGAAGAAGAAGAATGAACACTTCTTCTAATTTACAAATAAGCACTCCCTTCTTAGTGTCTCATGAAGGTACTGGATGCATTGGATATCCCAAAAGGCATAACCATCCACTCATACAACCCTTAGGACGTCTTAAATGTCGTTTTTCATTCATTTTCGGGCCTAATTCTGATATGATGGTATCCGCTTTTAAGGTCAACTTTTGAGAAAACCTTAGATATTGCCCAAGCAAGGAATTGAAAACATGTACTTCACGGTGATCCTATTGATGGTTCGACAATCAACACACATGCTCCAAGACCCATCCTTCTTTGGAACAAGTAGGGCAGGAACGGCACACGGGCTCACACTCTCTCGGATATATCCCCTTTCCAACAACTACATCACTTATCTCTGCAACTCAACGGCTTCCTTGGGCCTAAGGCGATATGCTGAGCAGTTTGACAAGCGTTGTCCCGGAACAAGGTAAATTTGGTGCTGGATGGCCCTCATGGAGGAATATCCTTGATCATCAAGTCATTGATGTCAGCTAACAACCATTGCACCTCCCTTGGAAGACTTGCCTCCTCGTTTGTTACATCATTCTCATAGGGCAATCGAGCATACACCATACCCTCGTTCTCCATCTCAGCAAGAAAGTTGGACATCGAAAGTATATTAGTATTATTTTTTACCAGAGTAGGAATAGTTCCTTTCTGCCATGGTGCCAACACGACCATTTTCCTTTGCAAAAGGAATAGGTGTTCTTGTAGGATTCGAGGGTCAATTTCTAAAATTTCAAAAACTTTCAATTTAGGACCAAACATGAAATCGAACCGAATTA
Source organism: Pinguicula moranensis (assembly GCA_028565015.1). Taxonomy (NCBI): domain Eukaryota; kingdom Viridiplantae; phylum Streptophyta; class Magnoliopsida; order Lamiales; family Lentibulariaceae; genus Pinguicula; species Pinguicula moranensis. Next base: position 27,709 of record JAOWBN010182492.1, read on the forward strand.
CGTGCGTAATCCATGTTCTAAATGAAAAGTTTAGCCAACCAATATGAAATCCGATCGAATTCGGAACGAATTGAAGAATCCGTAAAGATCGAACAAACCTGTACGAAACTTAGGTTCACGGAAATCTCCAACGAAGGAGATTCTCTATCAGGTTCACTCTCTGGTGTGGCTGAAGGGGCTGCTAGACCCTATTTTCCGGCGACAATGGCGTCTCACGGCGGTCGGGAATTTTCTCCACGGATGATTCGGTCGGTCGAGAATTTTCTTCAAGAGACGGAAACGTGAAGTTTCTCTTATTCGACTTACTCGAATTGGCAAGAGACATCTTATCTCTCTTGTATACAATTAGATTGCCATCCATATCAGTCTTTCTCTTAAAAGCCCATTTGTTTTAGACAGGTTTTTTTCCCGTCAGGCGAGTCAACCAGGTCCCACACATGGTTGTCTTCCATGGATTGCAATTCGGATTTCATGGCTTTAAGCCATTCCTCGGAATCTTCTCGTGACAATGCTTCATTATTAGTCATGGGATCGACATCACCAATAAGTAATATCTCATATAGTCCTAGATACCTCTCAGGTCCTCGGACTACTCTCCCTGAATTTATAACAAGTGGTGCAACTTATTCCATAGCCTCGCTTGGAACTCGCTCTACTTCGGTGTGACCCAAAGTTTCTGGTAGTGGATCATCTCGAATTTCTTCAAAAATGATCTTGCTCCTACTACTTTCCTTGAAAAGGAAATCCTCCTCCAAGAATACATCATGTTGAGCAACAAGCACTTTGTTATCCGACCTCTAATAGAAGTAGTAACCCTTGGTTTCCCTCGGTTATCCAACAAAAAAGCATTTATCAGACTTAGGACCAATCTTGTTAGGTATCAGTCGCCTAACGTACGCTTTGCAGCCCCAAATCTTGAGATAAGACAAGTTAGATACTCTCCCCTTCCCTATCTCATACAGAGTCTTTTCTACTGATTTGGTAGGAACTCTATTTAAGGTAAACATAACCGTTTCAAGGGCGTATCCCCAAAAGGATAAAGGTAACTCCACATAACTCATCATCGACTGTACCATATCCATCAAACTACGGTTTCTGCCTTCGGACACATCATTCTGTTGTGGTGTTCCAGGTGCAGTGAACTGGGGAACTATTCCACAGTTTTTAAGATGGTCACGAAACTCAAAACTTAGGTACTCGCCACCGTGATCCGATCGCAGTGCCTTAATCTTCTTCCCAAGTTGATTTTCAAATTCATTTTGGAACTCCTTGAATTTTTCCAAGGATTCAGCCTTGTACATCATCAGATACACATAGCCATATCTACTGAAATCATCAGTAAATGTAATGAAGTACGAATACCCACCTCGTGCAC
>JAOWBN010182493.1:0-16802 GCA_028565015.1 Pinguicula moranensis
ACTCCTACTAGATATGGACATTTTCAACCAAAAATTGGCTAATTGTCATTTTTTGGACCGGCTAAAACCGAAAAATTTGCAAAAAAAATCAAAAATATTAGATCCATCGGTTTCCGGAGGACCCGGAACCGGCGGGAATCATTTTTTGCAAGAAAAAACTTTTTTTGGCTTGTCAAACCATTTCGGATGGTTTGACTGGCACCAGCATAAATTTGCCGGATTTCGGCGGGAATCCATTGAAACTCACAATTCAATTTTTTAATTTTTTCAAGGATTTGAAAATTTATAAAATTTACAAACTTAAGACTTGCAAAACTTTAAGACATATATAACTTATCAAATTATAAAACTTAAGAACTTGTATAACTCATAAACTATATAATTTATCAAACTTAAATTTTTTATATAAATTTGAATAACTTATATAAACATAAAGCTTGTATAACTTTATAGGTTATACAAGTTTATATAAAGTTAATAAGTTTTATAAATTATATAAGTTTAAAAGTTATATAAGTTTTTAGGTTTTATAATTTAAAAACGTTTGTAAGTTATTTAAGTTTATAAGTTTTTAAACTTGTATAACTTATAAAATTTAAATTATATAAATGTAAAGTTTATATAAATTTACATAATACAAGTTTATATAACTTATAAGTTATATAATAAGCTTATAAATTTTATAAGTTTATTCATTATACAAGTTAATGAATTATACATATTACAAGTTATATAATTTTATAAGTTAATGTTTTATAACTTTTATAAGTTATAAATTATACAAGTTATATAATGAATTATACAAGTTATATAATTTTATAAGTCATATAAATTTTTAAGTTTTATAACTTTTATAACTTTTCAAATCCTAAAAATCTTAAAGAAAAACTAAACCCTTAAAATTTTAAAAACCCTAAACTCTAAAATCTTAAATCCTAAAAACTCTAAAATACTAAACCCTAAAAAAGCGCACACACAGGACTCCCAAGGGTTTCATACAACCCGTGGATTTTATAAAAATATTTAAAAAAAATAAGGTCTCCTGCATAAATGTACAGCCAACAGAAAGGTAGCTGCAACTAACATGAATCATACCAAACCCTGACGGGTTGTCGCACTGGTAAAGATCGAGACCATCAGGGCTTGCTTAGAGGTCTCGTATTCGAATCCCCACTAGAACAATGCTAATTTTTCGCTGTAAACAATACGTTAGAGCCACGCCACCCGGGCTACGACCCGCGATTTGCTGATCCATGAGTTGAAGGCGCTGTTCATGGGTACGAAGAGATTAGTCGATTGCGTAAACTAATCGAATACCCTCGTAATCCAAAAAACAAAACAAAACATGAATCATACTAGTAGTCGCTCCCATAGTGTGTTTGCATGCATCATAGAGAGCAAGGTAAAAAGTAGTTTGTTCAAGTACCTCTTCCTGCAGTTTATATATATATATATATATATATGGGATGTGCTCGGTGAACACAATTTTAAACACAATCTTGGACACAAAATCTGGGCCGTTCATCCAACAAGAAACAGACGGACGGATTAAACCCTTGGAGAGTGAAATCCAGTAAGAATCGCTCGGTTGCCTCACCTTTTTCGTTGAACGGAGCGCGCGGCATCTCTGTACTTCCCACGACTCCAACCCGCGAAGAAATCCAGTAAGAATCTCTGGTTCAAAAGAAAGAGTTAGGAAGAGAAATCTTTTAAGCTTTGGAAAGAGTTCGAATTCTTCCCACGACTCCAACCCCTCCGGCGATTTCGACGGCCATCAAAAGAAAGAGTTCGGATTCTTGTTCAACATACGGCCGACTCCAACCTACGGCCTCAGACTCCTTCCCATGACTCCAACCCGCGGCCTCCGGCGATTTCGAACTCTTTCAGAATAAACCGCGCGACCCGCGACTCCAACCCACTGCCCTCCGGCGATTTCGATGGCCAGGATAAACCGCGCGACCCGTGGAGAGATATCTTGCCATCGTCCAACATACACGAATTCGAGGTAATCTGAGATTTGTAGGTAAGAATTTTCGGAAAGCATGTTTCTTTACACGAAACTGTTGAATTTTTGGATAAATTGATATCAGTTTGCAAATTTTTATCTCTTTTCCCAGCGGATGCCGTTGACGCCTCTCAGTCTTGTGCTCTTTTATCTCTTTTCCGTGCGGAGACACCGGAACGTGGGTGGTGAGCTTCGGATTTGAACAAAGCTCAGGTTTTGAACTATCTGCATCCGTTGGTTCACGTTTGTTTATGCGAATGAGTGAGTCAGACATGTGAACTTTACTCTGTGAAGTTTTTATCAGTTTTTGCTTGTTTCTGTGAGCTACTCTTTAAAAATATTTTTCTTCTGGAATTGTCTTCTAATCCCGATCTCTTATGTTGTCATGATTGCTTAGTTTTGCCCTTCCAAAGAGTATATGAATTAATTTGTTGATTTCGTCGAGAATACTAGAAGCGTTCCGTTGAATTTGTAGCTCTTATATCAAATTCTTGATGATTCTGTTGACCTCCTCTTATCTTCTTAATTTCATTATCTTTATCTGAATGCATATCCAGGAGAGATGTGTTGTGAACTGTTGTTATTTATCTGTTTATTTTGTGATGATTGATCATATATTGTAGACTATACTTCACGAGAGTTAAATTAGGAAATCCAGCGAAAGAATTCTATGTACAGATAGATACTGGAAGTGATGCGCTATGGTTTCCATTGAGTTAGACTGATTTGGGTGAATTGCCAATGCCATGTTTTAGCTCCTTTATTCTTTGATGTTTGAATTGCCAATGCCATGTTTGGGAACCCCTTAACTTCCTGTTTTATTTTGTATGACAGAGAGTGAGATGTATTCAACAGAAACCAAAAGAACAAACAGGCCCGTCAACATTGCTCATCGTGGTGCAAATGGAGAAATTCCAATAAGGTTTGTGGCACCAGGATGTATAGAATGGATTGTATTAAGGTTGCAACTTTTTAGCTTATTAGTCTATCCTCTCTTCTCAAGATCCATTTTTTGTGCCAAAGATTTCTCCAGCATCCTTAGACTATTTCTTTGTTGTACAGCTGTGTGCATTTTGATCTTTTCATTTAAATTTGAAAGATCCACATTTTCCATAAACGCTCCAAGTTTAACCAATACTGTGCAACAAAAGATAGAACTAATGGAAAGACAATTTTATCAATTGTCCAAGTTTAACCAACACTGTGAAGCTAATATCCATTTTCCTGTTACTGCATCATTGGCAGGTGCTCCGACTGACATGTAGATTAAGGGTGCTATAACAAGGCATTTTCTTGCCAAAACTGCTGTGAAGATATGTTATAATCTGGTACTTTGATAAATATTCTAAGTGTCACTCGAATGCAAGCCGTTAGGGAACCAACAAGAGAAGCAAAGGCCCTTCTTTTCTACCAACTCAGAGTGTGTCCCTACTTCTGATATCTTTCCATTAGAACATAACACGATTTGATCCGCATTCTGAACAATACTCAGTCTGTGGGCAATCACCAGAGTGGTTCTTCCTTTCATCAGCCGTTTCAATGCTTCTTGGATCAGACGTTCACTCACGGCATCCAAAGCACTTGTAGCCTGCAAAGGGAAAGCATATAACGCCGTCTTCGTTTGTTATATCTTTTTCTTTTGATGCTGCCATGTATAAAAAATGTTTCCGTTAAATGAGATATGTCTGAAAGGAAGAAACTATAACAGAATATCATATCAAATCGTACCTTCCTTTTGAGATAATACAGATAAGTTGCACAATTTTTGGTTGATTCCTTCATGTTGATTCGGGTTTACCTAAAGTTCAGCAAGGTTTGCATAAGTTAGTCAGAGGAACTCATTATGAAGATAGGAAACTATACCAGCAATGTTTGCATAAGTTCATAGTAGTCATGTCTAGAAGCAAGCAAGAAGGACTAGTCTGATAGGGTTGTCATTTTTTTCAATGTTTGGGGATGGATAACCTCCAATTTAGCAGATTATGATTATACTCAAACAGGTAAAAAAAGCTTCAATATGTCCAATCTTATTCTCTTCACAGTCCGCTGAACTTTCATAAGAAATACATAAAAGCATTCAAGAGAAATCATTGTATGGCCATTTATTCCACTTAAGATACCTTCGTGCAAAAACAACGACATGTAGCAATCGTGTCTAGAAAATTTGTAGAGGCCGTCGCTTGAAGAAATCGACGGAGTCGCGCAATTGGGAAGAACACGGCTGGGCAAAATCAGAACTGTGGCGTACCTCGACGGAGTTTTACGGCTTGAAGAAATCGACGGAGAAGCGCAACTGGGAAGACGCCTGGGAAGCGCAACTGATGAAAATGAGCTGTTGTTGTTCTGTTTGAAGGAGCCTCCAGATTTTTATGGCATCTGGGAAGAAATCGACTGGGAAGCGCAACTGGGAAGAAATCGATGGAGAAGCGCCACTGATGAAATCGAACTGATGTTATTTTGTTTGAAGGAGCCTCCAAATTTTCACGGATTGAAGAAATCATAGAAGGATTTGGCTGGGAATCTCGCAGTTATCGGAGAAGCAGCGTCGTCGTCCAGCGTGTTGTATAAAGAAATCTGAATAGAAATCCTGGCGGTCGATTTCTTATCAGATCGACGGCCAGGATCGTGTGTCACGAAGCGTGTAAAAATTTGTGTCAACCGAACGCCCCCTATAACTATATATACTATAAACTTATAACCCTAAACCTATAAATCTTTATTTATAAATTATATAAACTATAAACTCATAGTCATACTATAAACTTATAAACCTAAACTTATAATTATAAAATTCTGAATCTTTATTTATAAATTATATGAACTATAAACCCTAAACTTATAAACTATATAAACTACACAATATATAAATATAAACTATATAAACTATAAAGTATAAAATATAATTTTAAGATGTAAGTTTATAAATTATGAACTATATATATTTTCCTAAATCCATAACCATCTATATATACTGATGGGTCGCCTCTTCCCCTTCACCTGCCCGACGCTCCATCTTTAGCACGTGGGAAGTATACTCTAACGGGAGGCACAGGACCCCAGTAAAGCGGAAGGAAATAAAAAGGCCCACGGCCCAAAGAGAACCTGGCCCAGTTTCAACGAACCGAAAGGAAAAAGAAATTTCCCACGAGTGCCGGAGAAAGAGGAAACGACGATTGGGCACTACGAGCGACGACTTTCGACGCATCACCCGACCAATCAAAACTGCAGGATAGTGGGAGTAGAGAAGCCGCATTGGGCGAGAGAAAGGCGACGCCTCAACACGTCACGAGGCCAACCCAAAGGCTACATGTGGTGACCAACGATTCCTTCCCGAACCCTATAAAGATCTCATCAAGGAACCAGAGAAATGGAGGAAGAGAGAGAGAGCAGAAAAAAGGACAGTTGAGAGAGAATGGAAAGGGGACTGTATGTGGAGAGGAAGAATGCGGCGAATTGGGGATTTAGGAGAGAAGAAATGAGAGGGGCCGAATGTAATTAAGAGTTTGGTCACGGGAATTTAAAGCAATTAGTGTAAAGTTACCATATATATCTTTGGTCCCCATATTGACCGAAAATTGACTCAATGCCAGCAATAGGGAGTGAAATCAAGTTGGAAAAGTCCACAAATTTTGGCAACCAACATTGACGCCGTCTGTGGGAAATGCTTACGAAAAACTTCCAAAAATAAGAGAAAGAATGGAAAGAGACAACAACGACCCACGATCTAGCCCCATCACATACCGGTGGTGTCTTCACGGGGCAAGCCTACCAATCACTAACCAGAGGACGCTAGCCACCTCGAGCCCACGATCCAAGGAACCCCTGCCGATCTTGGGCTTCAAGGGTCCCCTACCAGGCCCAACAATCATTGGTTCTTGAGCCAGATGTGACCACCCAGGTGACCGATTTGCAAAACCAGGTGCAAGAATTTATTTCGTCGTCTCGATAACCGAGGACCTCCACCTCCCGTATGTGGGAACCTGGCCTCGTAGATGCCTGTCACCATGAGCAAGGCATTCTGTAAGAACATCCAACAAGAGGTCGTAACCCTCACCTACGTCATGCTTGACCGGTTACCTAAATACTCTGGGGAGAGGGATTCTCGCCAGCACATCAAGTCCTTTACCCTACAAATGGAGATGACGCCATTTTTGAAGAGGCCTTGTGCATGGTTTTTGTTCTTACTTTAGCCGGCACCGCCCAGGATTGGTTCCTATCCTTGCCCGAGGAGTCCGTGTGGAGCTTCGATGAGCTTATAACTCAATTCTCGCAGGCCTTCACAACCAAGAAGAGGGTGGACAGAGCCCCTATACACCTACTAAAGCCATGCTACCAAAAGAGACCTGAAGAGATACTACGCGACTACATGAGCAGGTTTAACCAAGCCTGCACTGAGACACCTGGGTTGTCTCTCCCGTTGAAGGTTAACGCCTTGCTCCATGGGCTGCAATTCGGATCGTTAGCAGCCGCCCTAATGGATGATCCTCCATCCACCCATGGGAGGCTGAGTGAAGTCTGCGGGAGGCACATTCGGTTAGAGGAAATGACACGGCCACCTAGGCATGAAAAAGTGTACTCAGAACCTCAAGCCCTAAGGAGGTCATGGCGGCCCGAGGAAAGAAGACGCCCTCGTCAACCAGCACCTTGGTGAAAAAGATAGAAAATAATACTAGATGGCAGAAATATATCGAATATCATTCCCTTCGAGCTACCCGAGGAGAAATCCTGAAAGCCATCGGCCCACTTGGGTTCTTGAAGGCTCCCAGAGAAATGAAGCCAAGCAGTAATCAGAAGAACCCTGAACAACACTGTCAATTCCATAAGGACAATGGGCACTCCACGGAGGATTGCCAGCATTTGAAGGACGAACTGGAGCGTCTCGTAAGAGAAGGTTACCTAGACGAATGGGCGCACTCGAGTGTGAAAGAAAATCAAGCCAAGAGAGTTGACAACAAAAGTACTCATACCTGGAGGGGGCAGTGAGCACGATAAGGATGGGGACCCCCATGGGAAGACTCCGCGAATCGCGATGATTACTGGGGGATACCTGGAAATAGAAACCAAACATGCCCGCAAATGGAAACAGTGAAGGTTCCAGCAGGTAGCCAAGGTAATTCTGGCCTTCTAGGCCCATCTCAACCCCCCATTCATTTTAGTGACAACGACATCCAGACGAGGGATCCCCACAACCATCCCATGGTGGTCTCCATTGAAGTAAGCGGGTACATTGTTGACAGAGTCTTTGTTGATCAAGGAAGCGCATCGGATATCTTGTCCCTGGATACTTACCAATGAATGGGGATGGATATCGCAGATATCCAGAAAGCGGCAATATCCCTGAAAGGTTTCAGGGGAGCCGAAGTCAGTACCATAGGAACTGTGGAGTTAGTCACAACATTCAGACAAAGGCCACAATAGAAGACCCTCCCGATCACCTATCTGGTGGTGGAATTGCCATTTTCTTATAACATAATTATTGGGCGACCTAGCCTATTCCAACTCAGGGCGATAGTTTCAACCTACCACATGGTAATGAAGTTCCCCACCGACCGGGGAATAGGGTAGATCCAAGCCAATCTACGAGTATGCAGCATTTGCTATGAGGCATCCTTGAATAAAGGAAACTCAACAGAAGGAAAAACCCAGATAGAACAAATCTAGAAAGACAAGAAGACATTCGATCATCGAGCCAGAGTCCCCATCAGGGAAGAAGACCCCAAAAGAACCTTTCGCATAGGGACAGAACTCGAACTAGAGCTGGAAACCCAGCTCAAATAGCTTTTAATAGACCACGAGGATGTGTTTGCATGGACCGCTGCCGATTTCCCTGGAATCAGTCCAACTATTGCCATCCATCGGCTTAACATCAGTCCGAGTGCGAAGCCGGTACGATAGAAAAAGAGACACTTTGGGGTCGAGAAGAATAAGATCATTAAAGAGGAAGTACTCAAGTTTCTCCACGCCGGATACGTAGAAATGGTCCAGTATTCCGATTGGTTATCTAATGTGGTAGTCGTACCTAAAACAGCAGAAAAATGGAGTCTATGTGTCGATTTTAGCGACCTCAACAAACACTGTGCCAAGGATCCCTACCCATTGCCACCCATTGACCAGATTGTTGACTCTACCGTAGGATGCGAACTACTAAGCATGATGGATGCGTACCAGGGGTGTCATCAAATATTCTTGGCACCGAAGGACAAGAAAAAACCCACCTTTATTACCAAAGAAGGCATCTACTGTTACAAAGTGATGCCATTCGGGCTGAAGAATGTAGGCGCAACCTACCAAAGGATCATCAACAAAATGTTCAGCAAGCAGATAGGTGAGACTACAGAGGCCTACGTGGATAAAATGTTGGTAAAACGTAAGAAGGCCAGCGACCATATCGCCCATTTGAGAGAGGCCTTTGCCGTGATGCGACGGTACCAGTTGAAAATCAATCCCACCAAGTGTACCTTTGGAGTAAGGAGTGGGAATTTCCTGGGATATATGGTATCCGAAAGAGGGATCAAGGCTAAACCAGCCAAGGTAATTGCCATACTCGACATGTCACCACCCCGAAATCTCAAAGAGGTACAGTCTCTTACCGGGAAAATAGCGTCGTTGGGATAGTTTATTTCGCGGCTCAGAGAAAGGGGACTCCCGTTCTTCAAGGACATCCTGAAGAGGAAGAATTTTGAATGGACAGAAGAGTGTAACAGGCATTCCAGGAGCTGAACGATTACTTAAAATCCCCTAAGGTCTTGGCTATTCCACAACCACAGGAAGCATTGTTTGTCTATCTTGCAACATCCGAAGAAGCTATAAGCGCATTTTTAGCACGAGAGGAAGATAATATCCACCGACCAGTCTATTATGTTAGTAAAGTACTGCATGGAGCCGAGGTCAGATATCTGGAGATTGAGAAACTTTCCTTAGCCTTGGTGGTCGCAGCCAGAAGGTTGCGACCTTACTTCCAGTCTTACCCCGTTACCGTTCTTACAAGCCAACCACTGCGGCAAGCCCTTGCAAAACCCGATGTGTTGGACGTCTAGTCAAGTGGGCGGTCGAGTTAAGCGAGCATGATAACGCCTACATGGTGTGGAATTCAAGAAAAGCTCAAATACTCGCCGACTTCATTGTTGAAACCACCCGAACCAAAATTGACGAGACCCCCTGGGAGTTTCTTGTGGATGGGGTCTGCCACATCTCACCAAGGAGGAACGGGGGAAATCATCAATGTCGCCGTACTTTTGGAGTTCCCTGTAACGAATAATGTAGCAGAATACAAGGCCCTAATCCTCGGATTAGAGATCGCCAGGCAACAAGGAATTCGGTATCTTGTTGCTTATACAGATTCCCAGCTAGTCAATGAGCAATACAAAGGAACGTAAGCGGCACATGAGGCAACCATACACCGATATTTGACTAAGCTCAGGGGCCTCACTCCTGATTTCCTCCACTTCGAGTTACGCCAGATTCCTAGGGCAGAAAATACAGGAGTAAACACCCTATCAAAGCTTGCCTCCCACTTTGGGACAGAAAACAATTAGCCCATACAAATTTGGAGAAAAATGGAGCCAGTCATTGCCAGAGCCCCCTTGCCGACTTTGTCATGGGATTGAATCGAGTAGATTGGATGCAACCATTCCTCTTGTACCTTAAGGAAGGAATATTGTCACCCGATAGGTTGGAGGCCTGGAAAATTCGAGCTTGAGCACTCGATTCACTCTCATCAAGAATGAATTATACAAGCCCACCTTTGAAGGGTTGTTCCTCAAATGGATCTCTCACCCTGATACCCAAGACTTGCTCAAAGAAATACACGAGGGCGAAGGTGGGAGTCACATTGGAGGTCGGGCCCTGGTAGTAAAAATTTGTCTCCAAGGTTTCTATTGGCCAACCCTGCTAAGAGATGCCCTCGAGTATTCCCGCCGGTGTGAAAGATGCCAGGGGCATGGAAACTGGTCATCTCGACCTATCCTATCCAGGACCGGGATATCAGAGGCATACCCCTTTGACACTTGGGGGATCGATATCATTGGTCCACTTCCCCCTGGCACCGGACATAGGCGCTTCATCATAATCACGGCAGACTACTTCACCAAGTGGGCGGAAGCTGAGGCCGTCGCCAAGATCACGGAAAAGGAGGTAATCCATTTTTTTATGGAAAAACATAGTTTGCCAATTTGGATCACCCAGGGTATTGGTTTAAGACACACAATTCTGAGGAGCGAAAGTGGTTGAGTGGTGTAGGATAGTTCACATTCAGTACATATTCACCTCAGCATATCATCCCTTGTCCAATGGGCAGGTGGAAGCATTGAATAAGACAATACAGTTAGGGCTGAAGAAAAAATTAGGCGAGCGAAAAGGGGGTTGAGCCGAGGAGTTTCCCGGGGTCTTATGGTCGTACTGGACCACGGTCGCCAGTTCTACCAAACATACTCCTTTTGCCTTAACTTATGGATCTGAGGCCATGTCTATCACTGACATTAGTTACGGAGCTTACCGGGTTACCTCATACGACTCCCAGAAAAATCGGAAAGAGTGCCTCACTGATCTCAAACTCCTGGACGAGGTAAGAGACCAATCCTACCAAAAGTTGCTTAGACACCAACACCGATTTCAGAATCAGGTGGGGCCAAGAAGGAGCCAGCCTGAGTTACAAGAGGGAGACTTGGTTCTAAAAAATGTACTAGTACCTCAAGAGTTAGAAAAGTTCCAACCTACTTGGGAAGGCCCCTACCGACTGATTAAAATACACATCAACGGAGCATGCCATTGGCCAACATGAAGGGGAAAATGATGGTCCTTTCATGGAATCGAAAATGCTTAAAATAATTCCGAGACTAAAACGGAGCTCACCCGCCAAAACGCTGGACGTATGAAGAAGCGCATGTCATAACGCAGGACACAAATAAAAAGCTCCCGCCATAACGCATGACATATGAAGAAGCATCTGTCATAATGCAGGGCGCGAATAAAAAGCTCCCGCCACAACGCAGGACATATGAAGAAGCACCTATCATAACGCAAGACATTTCTTCCCCTAAGTATGTCCGTGCATAACTCCTTATACTGGGTCATTTGGTGCAACCACGGCCCAAGATACTGGGCCGTATTAATACCAACAGACTGCCAGTATCTCATCCAGCCCGTTAGGGGGCCAAGCTGCATCCAAAATATGAGAGTTTCTGTGACTAGCAGAAACAAGATCCAGTCCCACCGGGTATAAAAACAGAGCCTCGACGGGGGACAAGGATCCAAAGAAAATCACTCAGGTCAAGATTGAAGCAGACAACACAACTCCTAAACAGGAAAAATCTTCGTCAGATCCATTAACATAGTAAGGTCTACATGATTTACAAAATAGTTGCAGAGGGAGAAAACAGGGGAAAACAATCCCACCCAGTAGCCCATAAGGCATTCGCAAAACCCAGAGGAAATTACATACACATATGCATAAAAAAGCAGGTAACCCTACAAAAGAGAGGAGAACTCATCGGTCACCGGGGCAAAGCCGCTTATCAGCTCTCCTACGTCATGGGTCAGTACCGCCTCCGCGGCTCGAGTGGACACCAGGCGCTTGAAGGAAGTCGGGGTTGAGGAAGCGCTGCAGAAATCCTTTCCCGTACGCTGCCTTCCAAACCCGCTCTGAAAGGGATGGCAGCGAACGAAGATTCTCCAAGTTAACTCACTCGGCCGAGTTGAGGGATTCCAGTTAGCCCACTTGCCGAGACTAAGAACGGTTGGACTCCTACATATGCATGGACACGGCGACGAACGACTCCATCCACGAGATTTGACTGTTAACCTTGTCGTGAGCGTCATAAAGGCAACCCAAAACAGCCATCTGGGTCACCCGAGAGGCCTTCATCTCCGAAACGCAGTTCCCCACCCACGACAAGGCTTCTTGGCGGCAGTGATCCCACAGGAATCGGTACTCCCCCTTGCGGTCGCCGACATGCACCCAAATCCCACCCGACTTGATATAAAGTGGATCTTCGACCACCTCGTTAAGCCATCCCAAAGTCACTTTTGTCCCAGTCTCGCAGCCCTCCAAAATGATACGGAAGGTCGTGTAAATCACAGACTCATCGCTGGGAGAGGAAATAACTATGGGAAGACTCGATCCTGCAGAAAAAATAGAGATGTTAAGGCATACAGAGAAAAGCAGAAAATTAGGCCACAAATGGAGGCGCTACCTTGACTCTCCATCGCTCCTTCGCAAAGAACTGGATAAAATGAGATTTCGATCACCTGGCCTTAAGAACGATTCTTGTGATTGTCTGCGTAAGGAAAGGAAGGGACCAATAGGAAGAATTTAAAGAGAACACGATTGAGGGTGAAGCAAGCAACGTCTGACAGATCTCGACACCTAGACAATAGGAACTCAGTGGCAAAAGAATAGAATAGAGATTTTCTGGCCAAAATCTTTGGAAGGGGGGAGTAATGATGGGTTGCCTCTTCCCCTTCCCCTGCCTGGCCCTCCATCTTTGGCACGCAGGAAGTATACTCCAGCAGGAGGCCTAGGACCCCAGTAAAGCGGAAGAAAATAAAAGGCCTACGGCCCAAAGAGAACCTGACCCAGTTTCAACGAACCGAAAGGAAAAGGAAATCTCCCATGAGTGTCGGAGAAGGAGGAAACGATGATTGGGTACTACAAGCGACGACTTTTGACACATCACCTGGCCAATCAAAACTGCAGGATAGTGGGAGTAGAGAACCCGCATTGGGAGAGAGAAAGGCGACGCGTCACGAGGCCAACCCAAAGGCTACATGTGGAGACCAACGATTCCTTCCCGAACCCTATAAAGATCTCATCGAAGAACCAGAGAAATGAGGAAAAGATAGAGCAAAAAAAGGGCGGTTGAGAGAGAATGGAAAGGGGACTATGTGTGACGAGGAAGAAGGCAGCGAATTGGGGGTTTAGGAGAGAATAAATGAGAGGGGCCGAATGTAATTAAGAGTTTGGTCAAGGGAATTTAAATCAATTAGTGTAAAGTTACCATATATATCTTTGGTCCCCATATTGACCAAAAATTGACTCAATTCCAGCAATAGGGAGTGAAATCAAGTTGGAAAAGTCCACAAATTTTGGCAACCAACATATACTATAAATTTATAATACTAAACTTATATATAAAGTTATTACCCTAAACTTATAATATTTATTATAAACTATATATTTATAACTTTAAACTTATAAACTATATAAACTACACAATATATAGATATAAACTATATAAACTATAAAGTATAATTAATATATATGAATTTAAAATTATGAACGGTATATATAACCCTCAACCCTATAACCCTAAATCCTAAAATCTACAATTATATATACCAAAAATATTTGGTTCGATCGTCGGTCTGGTCCAACTACCGTCAATGAATCTATCTTTTGATTATTTGTTTTTTTACCATTTTCTGGCCGGTCCAACCGGCGGTTGTGCTGCGAGTTGAGGCCGGTTCACCAAACAGTCAGTTACAGTTCTATAAAATCTAGAACCAGTACTGGCTTGTTGGACCGGTCCGGTTCCCAGGTTATTTTCCACAACTCTAAACATATCCGCAAAGAACAACAAACCTGAGCTAGAGCCGAGCAAGGCATTCACTTTGGTGATAGGATTTGCAAAATGTAGTCATGAGGCAGAGATGATTCCTGAACAAAGTGCATAAACGCATTGGCGATGGCAGAGAGACATGATCTTGGGAAGATAAATGGTTGGGAAAAGCTAGTTTTCCTGTAAGATTTGCCAGACTATACGGTGCAACTGGGGACAAAAATGTGCCAATTGCAAGCAAATGCATCTTTGATGGACAAAGTTGGCATTGGATGTGAACTTGGGCCCTAGTTATAGAAAGATGGGAACAAGGCAACTTGGCTGAGTTATTACATCTGCTGGATCAAGCATTTCCAACAATATCATCGCATGATCAATAGGCTTGACAAGCAGATCAAAACAATACCTATACAAACAGACTGATATACAATGAGCTGATGCAGAATGATTGTGGAGCAGCAACTGCTGACAGCGAAGCCAAAGCAGCTTGGAACAACCCCCTACCAGCAAAGATCCAAACCTTCACTTTGAAACTTTTGCAGGATCGTTTGCCAACAAAAGATAATATGATGAGCAAAGGCTTTGGATCAACAAGCACATAACTGCCCCCTTTGTGAACTTACGCCTGAAACAGCTCAACACCTCTTCTTGTAGTGCAATGTGGAGCAAAAAGTATGGGAGACCTACTACAAATGTCTGCATGTACAAATGGCTCCAACTGCCAACATTAAAGGGCACCTGGCACAACACTCTGGATTGGCTTATGCATCATGGAAGCCAAAAGTCTGGAACGCTTTGTGGCAGTTTATATGCTAGACATTGTGTCAAGTAAGGAATGACAAAGTTTTCCAGCAGCAATAAGGGAGTGTCATTGCCATGGTGGAGAGCATATAAATCAAGTTGCGGTTGACCCTCAAGACAAAGAAAATGCTTGACCCGGGAATGGGGATCAATGAGTGGAGCCATGAGCCAACGCTTTGTATGACAAAAGCTAGAAAGAACTCACAGGCTGAATCAAATGAAAGCTTGATATGTGTTGAAAATTTGTATAAACTATTGTTTGTATTTACATAAATGTACACGGGTAGTTTAGTCAGTGTACATTGAGAAATATGGTTGTAAACCTCTTATTAATTCGGCAGTAAAGCCGCAATGAAGAATAGATAAAAGTTCTCACAAAATCTTGATTTCTACATATTTCTACATGGTATCGGAGTACTGCTGGATCTGTGGCAATTTGTTGAAGATTTGTGAAATTATTTCTTCCAATTGGTGCTAATGCGTGACGGCAACAAACCAGGTGACAAATTTCTTGTTCCTACTGGATCTGTGGCGATCGTGAGTCCATATGGCCTTCTTCCAAGTGATCAACCCGGCAATGTGATAACTAGGGTTGATCGAAAATCCGATCGGTATTCGGTATACCGAATACTGATCGGTATTTATATCGAATAACCGATCTTAATCGGTTATTCAGTAAATTAGATCGGTATCGGTAACAAGTTAGATCCCGAATATCGATCGATCCAGTTCGGTAAGTCGGTAAATCGGTATTTTACCAAAAACGATCAAAAACTTCAAATTGGTAATTTGGTATTTTGGTAATTCAGTATTTCGGTATCGGTAATTCAATATTTCTCATAGTTCGGTTCGGTATCGGTATGAGTTTTTTTGTACTGAAATTTTTTGGTTCGGTATCGGGAATACCGATTACCGATCAGTATTCCCGAATAACCAACCGTAGTGATAAATCCGGTAGTGTTTCGCTGAAATAATTACAAAAACTAGTCTCTCGCTGTCAGAGTAGCTCTTCGTGGTCTAAGAAAGTGGAAATATGTCGAAGGAAAAATTGCCCGGCCAAAGAATGAGGATGAATTGGATGAGTGGATGGCTCTTCAATCTCTTCTTGAATCATGGATCCTAAATAGAGTGGAACCAAAGTTGAGAAAGACGATTTCATATTGTGAAAATGTGGCTCTGTTGTGGACTTATATGCATGAATGATTTTTCGTCGGAAGTGATGCACGTCTGTATGAGATCAAGCACGAATTTCATGGTTGCAAATAATAGGGTAAAAGTCTCACATCCTATTTCGGGCGTCTTACACCTCTGTGGGATGAGATTATAACATATGAACCGCTGTTGGTGTGCTCTGCAAAAGGATGCTCGTGCAAAGTGATTAAGACAACCCAGAACCGAAGTAATGCAAAGAAGTTCCATCAATTTCTCATGGGGATGGATGATCACTACAGCATGCTTCGATCTCAAATTCTGAGCCTGGACCCCCCTCCTACGTTGATGCGTGCCTATTCAATGGTTATGCAGGAAGAAACTCTTGTGATTATTGCACAGAGTCGTGAAGGCCACACGGAAGCAGTTGCTTTTGTAGCCCAAGGATTCAAACAATCTGATTCTCATGAGAATGAAGTGATCCGCTGCGATCACTGTCAAAAGTGTGGTCATCACATAAGGAGTTGTTATGCACTGAATGGATATCCGCTGCGATCACTGTAAAAAGCAGTGGTGGACAAGAAACTGGACGTGATGATGGAGGCATTGCCCAACCTCACACCTGAGCAATGGTCAGCTGTGTTTGAGGCATTCAATGCTCACCGTTCCAGAGTTTTCAGTGACACATTGGCTGGTAAGATGTCGGATTGGCTTCTCGATGTTTGTTTTAAAGCAAAACATTCTCGCAATCAATTTTCAGACAGTTTTATTGAGCTGATTCATGTTTTGATATAATACATTGCGATATTTGGGGTCCCTACCGTGTTAAGTCTTCCACAGGGACTCATTATTTTTTGACTACCGCTGATGATTGTTCTCGTGCAGTGTGGATTTATTTGCTGATTTCTAAAAGTAAGGTTGGTGCTATAATTCGTCAGTTTTGTGTCATGATTTTGCGGCAATTTGGCAATAGAATTAAGGTAATTTAAAGCAACAATGACAGTGAATTTGTGTGTCTTAAAACGTACTTCGCAGCTGAAGGAATTCTGCATAGAACTTCGATGAGTTATACTCCGCAGCAAAATGGACGGGTTGAGAGAAAACATTGACACATTCTTAATGTTGCACGGTCGCTTCTATTTCAATCATATGTACCTCTTAATTTTTGGGGTGAATGTGTTTTGACTGCAGGTTTCTTGATTAATCGAACACCTAGCCCGATTCTTGGCGATAAGTCTCCATATGAAGTTCTATTTGGTCGTGCACCTGATTTTCATATGCTGCGTGTTTAT